>CAUYQV010024053.1:0-23751 GCA_963574575.1 Galagoides demidoff | reverse complement strand
GTATGACCTACTCTGGTGTTCTGTGGGGTCAGAGGGATCTTCCCAGCAAATAAAGTGTTCTAGGGAGGTTGATACCTCCTACCCCACCTTGTACCTTTGTCACACCTAGTCACTGGAGACCCCAGAGGGCTGTGACCTAGTTGCCCAAGAAGTGGATGTGGCAGGGCTCTGTTTCTGCCAAAGTCAAAGTAGAGCCAGTGTCAGCTCCACTCAGTTACTGCTTTTCGACCCCTGTCAGCAAAGGGAACTGAGGCTTGACTATCTTAGGCACTCAGTGACAGCTGGAGAATGTTCCACCTGAGGACAATTTGGGCCTGAGAAAATCCCAAGAGCATCACAGATTCTCCCTTGACCACCAGCTGATTTGCCCAAATCAAGAGATCCATACCTATTGACCCTGTCAGTACCCACTCCCTGCTTGGTAAGATTACAAGGTCTCTGACAATTAAGTAATAGGAATCTACTGGTGGTATAAGTGTGGCTCTCTCTGATGCTCTAAGGAGTCAGAAAGGCCTGTTCAGTAGACAATTGGAGTAAGGAGGCTGGTGCCTCTTTCCCCTCCTTACTCACCCTTACCGCTGGACTCTGGTAACCTCGGTCTCAGTTAACCCTACTACCAGTCTCTGTTAATCCAGACCGTATAACCCACTCCTGTCCAATAGGCAAGAGAGTGAGGGTTTTGTGCCTACCAGAGTCTGGGTAAAGTCAACGGGATCATCAGGATTTTCTGCTTGACAGATTCCCAGTAATATCAATGCCTTCTCCACTCGGTGACCACTCTTTGTGGCCAGCCAACAGAGATAGTTGAAGCCTATTTGCGTCAGGCACTCACTGGGAGCTGTAGAATATTCCGCTTCGGTTCAATCTAAGCCTGGAGTTTGCTTTCTTGAAGTGGTGGTTTGCCTCGACTGGGAGGGCATGTGCTTATCTATCTCTTCTCTCAGGTCAGCTCCCCACTTTCAGGTTCGTTGGGTTCTTCTGGCAATTGTCTCTTTCCCTGAACTGAAGTTTATGTTGAAAACTTGCTCCAGTTAGCTCTCATCTGCTAATCCTCCAAATTCTTATTGAATGTGAAAATTTTAGTTAGGGAATATAACCAGCCCGGGGATTCAGCAAAGTACAAGATACATTGAAACCAGGCACGCAAATATACTAAAATGCTACCCAACATACAAGCACACCATTGCCCAGACACTCAGCCACAACCTCACAAACAGAGAAGTAAACAAAACAATAGACAAACCAGTCAACTAATAGATCGAAAATGAAAGAAGGAAGAAAGAAAAAGAAAGAAAGAAAAAAATAGTAATAATAAAAGATAACCACAGAAATGATGGTCATAAAATGATAGAACAAACACATAGGAAAGCAAACAATCAAAGAACAGAGATAATCAAATATATATATATATATATATAAAATGAAAATAAAAAGTAAAAAATTAAAAATTAAAAAGAAAAAAAGGAAAAGGAGGGCACTGCTAAGACAATTTTTTTTGAAAATATACAAACAAGTCCCTTTTTCAATGCGAGAGGGTATCAGTTAAAAAGTATTTGTATAATTGTGCTGCAGTATAGTTTCTAGACCAGAGGTGGTGCTGTGAGTGGTCCCTGCGCTGATACCAAAAATAGAAAGGGAAAAAAGAAAAAAGAAAAAAAAAATATATATTTATATCAAAGGAGAATCATTGCTGGCAGGATGCCCAGATTCTCCCTACAACAGTTCCCGCAAAGTGTTGGGCATCTTGGTTTACTTTCAGATGCCAGATGGCTGGCTGCAGATCATAATTTGAGTTCTCTACGCTTCTGGAGAAGGTGTTATGGAGACACCATTTTGGAGGTTTTACTTTACATCTGGTTCCTAGCAGCCGCCCGCTCCTATCTGTCCTCTAAGCTTGGGACACAAGTTCACACTTTGCCAGACTTTCACGCAACTCCCAATTTGCCCTCCAACAGAAAACCGTTGTGGTCCAAGGGAAAAGAGCTGGGGCGCCCCTTGCGCCATCTATATTCGAGTGGGGGAGGGGCTACTGTGCTGCCACCGTGGCGGGAAGTTCGAAAGATTTTTCAGTGTTTGTAAGAGGGCTGCCGCGCCACGGGAAGTTCGAAAGATTTTTCAGTGTTTGTAAGAGGGGAACTGATTCACCCTGCTGATCACCGCATCAGTGCAGCTCCACACAGACTTCTAAAATTATAGGAAGGATCGGTTTCTAAGCAGAGTCCCTTCCCCTCAAGATTCTGTCTGAGTGCCTGGATCTCTGGCACCCTAAACCGGGTCCAAGTGTCTCCCCTTTCTGGCTGCTAAATTCAGCTTGGGAGTCCACGCCTCACTGCACTCTCTGTGAGACACACAAACTCCCCACGAACTGGGTACAGGAGCCTTTCATGGGGGAAGGATTGGTTTCTGTCAGGATGCAAGCTGTGACCTGGCGCCGCAGGGCACAAGCCCTGGACCTGACGCTGAAGGGCGCAGATGGAGCCGTTTCAGCTGTTGTCCTGAGTTTTTTCTGGCTGACACCATAGTTCTGGGCTACACTTCCAATCCAGCAATTCACCTCTTTGCTGCTCACCCTGCGCTGCTTATCTGCACAAGAACGCCACGCGGAAGTGATCCAATAAGCCCACTCTCACCTGAAACCACCAGGAGAGTTGACTCAGGGGTGCATCTCCTCCACCATCTTGCTCCGCCTCCCACTTTTGATTGAGGTTATTAGAGAGTTTACTTTTTTCTAGTTAATCTGGGGAAAGATTTATCAATTTTACTTATCTTTTCAATGAGTCAATTTTTATTTAATTTTCTGAATGATTCTTTTGTTTCAATATCATTTATTTCTGATTTAATTTTGGTTATTTCTTTCCTTCTTCTAGGTTTGAGATTGGATTATTTCTTTTTCCATTTACTTAAGATGATTCATTAGGTTGTTAATGTGCTCTCTTGTTTTTTGGATGTAGACCTCTAATAAGATAAATTTCCATCTTGGTCCTGCTTTTGCAGTATCCCACAGATTTTCATAACTTGTGCCTTCATTATTATTTTTGAAGAATTTAATACTTTCCTTAATTACCTCTTCCTTAACCCAACTGTTCTTTAGCATATGTTGTTCAATTTCCATTCTTTTGTGTGAGAATGAAAGTTTTTGTTGGAATTCAGTTCCACCTTTATTGCCTTATTTTCTGAGAAGATAGAAGGTATAATTTCAATTCTTTTTAATTTTGTTAACATTTTATTTGTGTCCTAGGATATGATCTATTTCAGAGTATGATCCATGGGCTGCTGAGACAGACGTATATTTGTTAGCTTTGGGATAGTGTATAAGTCTATTAAACCCATTTGTTGTACGGTTGCATTTAAGTCTCTTGTATCTTTAGTTTCTGTTTAGAGTGTCTATCCAGTCTGACAGAGGGGTATTAAGATTCCCTGCTGTTATGCTATTATGGGATATCATATTACTCAGAGTAATCATGATCTGTTTTATAAATCTGGGAACATTTAACTTGTGTTGATAAATATTTAGAATTGAAATGTTTTCTGGATGTTTTGTTTCCTTGACCAGTAAAAAGTAACTGTCTTTCTTAACTTTAGTTACTTTAAATCCACTTGTATCTGAAAATAAGATTGTGGCCACTCCTTTTTTCTGATTTCCATTTCCCTGAAATATTGTTTTCTAACTCTTTACCCTGAGTAAACTCTTTACCTGAGTCTTGTTTTGTCCTTCAAGTTCAGGTGTGTTGCTCGGAGAAGCATATGAAAGGCTTGTCTTTTTTATCCAACCTTCCAACCTGTGCCTCTTCAGTGGGGGAATACAAGCAATTAATATTTATTGACAGAATTGATAAGTGTGGTCGAGTTCTATTTATCTCATTTTGTGAAAATTTATAGCTTAGTTTTATCCTTTGGGCCATTGTAGAAGCTAGGTTTTGTCCTTTAGGTTCTGAGTATTTACTTTGCTGATGGTCCATTACAATGGTCAGTATGTAGAACAGGTCTAAGAATTTCCTGTTGAGCTGGTCTTGTTGTGGTGAATTTCCTCAATCTTTGCATATCAGTTTGTTAGGGTCCCACCCCAAGAGCAGCATCCATTGAGACCTGTGGAAACTGGCAGCAATCAACTGAAGAAATATAGAATTAGAAGCAATGGCAAAGACAGACAAGAAACATAAAGTAGAATTGAAAGTGGGACTTCAGGGGTCCATTGCCAGTGGTAGGATTCTGGCAATGGCCCAGAGTGTTTGCTCCACTATGATTTTATTGAAGTCTATTTGTCCAGAGGGTAAGAGGAGGGAGGAAAAAAATACATTAGCAATTTCTTGGATTGATCATATCAGCTCCTATTTTTATTATTATGAACCTTAGAAGTGACCTTCAGAAATCTGTAATCTGAGACTTGTATTGGGAGAGCTTCCTGCTTGAGCTTGTGCACACAGATTTCTAGGGAGAAAGCTTGAGCTTATGCACACAGATTTCTATGGAGTAAAATGCCAACAGTGTAAATCTCCTCTGAGGGATCGGTGGGAGGGAGGCATTTTCCTCCCATCACCACCACAGGGGATTTTCCTCTGTAATAAGGGATATAAGCTCTTCTGCCCATATCACAGAGCTTGAGCTACTCCCTTCTTTTCTGCTCCAGGAAAATGCAAATCTCCACAATGGATATCTGCTTTGCCTGTTTAATGAGCAGGAAATGCCCTAGAAGATGTATCTTTTCTAGAACTTGCCATAATCTCTTCTATGGCCATTATTCTCCTCAGAGTGCTCACAGACCCATCAGAGTGTTTTTAAGAGTGCATCTCCAACAGGCTAGAATTTCAAAAAAGGCAAAAAGCCTGCTAGCAATGGCTAGCTTAAATGTAAACTAGCTGACTTTTCTTTGTTCTGACTCACTCAGCTTACTTTTTAGTTTTCCTCTCTTTTTCTGGGTGTGCTTTTCTTTGCCAAGAATGGAGTCTTCTGTCCTCATTGTCCCAGTATCAGTTAAAGATATGATTTTTCCCAGAGTACAGAATACTGGGATGAAAATTGTTGTTCAAGAAGGTTAAAGGTAGATTTCTATTGTCTTCTGTCTTGGTAAGCTTCAGCTAAAAAGTCTGCTGTCAACTTGATGGATCTGACCTTGTAATCAGTTGGTGCTTATTCCTGGCTGCTTCAGAATTTTCACTTTTTTCTGGACTTTGGACTGGTTCATAACAATATGTCTTGGAGATACTCTGTTTGTGTTGAGATGACTCATGGTTTTATATCCCTCAAAAAGGAGTATTTTAGAATCTTTGGTAATATTGGGGAGTTTTCTAATAGGACTTCTATTTCTTTGGGACGTTCTTCTTCCCCTTTATGGAGCCTTATAATTCATATTTTCTAAAACATTTTGAAGTCCTACAATTGTCTGAGCAACTGTTCTGCTTTCTCTTTCTTCTTTTCTGCTTCTTTAACTGCCTGGGTTAGCTCAAGCGATTTATCCTTAGCTCTGAGATTCTCTTTTCATGGTCTAATCTATTATTGATATTTTCCATTGCATCTTTAAGTTCCCTGATTGACTCCTATAATTCCTTAAGCTCTGTCATATTTTTTTCTGTATTCTTCATATCTTTTGTCCATTTTCTGGTTGTTTTTCTACTTCCTCATCCATTTCCTTTTTCGCCTTTGCAATTCATATTTTAAATACTCTTTGTGTCCTTTCCATTAATTCTTCATAAGTGGAATCCTTTGTTCTAGCTGACTCATGGTCCCTTGGGGAAATGCTCTGTTCTAGTTTCTCATGTTGCCACAATATTTCTATTTGTCCCTCCTCATGTATGTTTTCTTATTGCTCACTCCCCCCCCCCTTTTTCCTCTTACTACCTCCTTCACGTTAAATTACCTTGTCTCAGAATGTAATTGTGGAAGTGGCCTTTTGGTAGAAGGCCAAAGGATGATAAGGGTAAATAGTGATAAGGGAAAAAAGACACAAAATATAAAGAGAAAAGAAAAAGAAGGTGGAGTGGAAGCTTAGAATTAAAAAAAAAGAGAGAAAAAGTACAGACAGAGAGAGAGCAATAGGAGAAATGGTGGTGTTCAGCAGGGTGCTCAAAGCACACCTGAAACTCTAGGACTTTGGGAGGCTAAGCTGAGGTGAGACCCCCTGACTTTAGGGGTCTTTACCAGCCTGAGCTTAAAGTAAGACCTCACTTCCACCAAATATAAAAAGAAATCAGCAATATGTCTCACTGGCGACCTACAAATACCTTCTTTCTAAAGGCCAAAGCTAGAAGGACACCCTAGACCATGAGCTCATGACCTCCTTAAATCATCAGGTCAATACCATGATGCTCTAGCTAGACTAATTCTTTGACCTTCAGGCCCTCAGGGGGGAATAAAAGGAAAAAAATAAAGAAAAATAAAAGCACAAACAATTATATAAGGTAAAGGAAAAAAATCAATATATTAGGTTTTGTATGAGAAATTTATGTAGGAAAGATGATAAAAGTAGAAAACTCTCTCCCAAATGAGATAAATAGGAAAGAAATAAAAAATAAAGAATGAAAGGGGCTTAAAATTCATAACCAAAATGGAAGACCACTTGCTATTGAAGAAAGTAAAAAATAAAAATACAAGCAAACAAATAAAAAACAAAATGCAACAGTGGCAATAACAAAGAAAAAGAGAAAAGACAAATAAACTAAGGGAAAAAATTTAAAAATAAAACAATGTAAAACCATATATGTATGGTATGTGTGTGTATATAGGTAGACAGACAGATAGATAGATAGCCCTGGACACTAGGTAGTGCTGTAGTGTTAAGAGATAGAGAACACAGAGACTAGTTTTACTGTATATGATGGGGGTCAGAATCCTTTCTCTAGTTGCAGAGACCAGGTCCTGTCTTCCTGACTTATTTGCCCTCAATTAGGGCCTTGTAACTTAGTCAGCATTTAGTCCTCAGTGGATTGGGGTCCTAAAGCTCTTGCCAGATTTCTTAGGAGGCACATCAAACTTCCCTCTGACAACAAAATGGCCTTTCCAGTTGTGTGGGGGTCATTCAGCTCATCCCAAGATGATTGCCTGAGTTCAGCAGCTGAGCCAGAACTTGCCATTCTCTAGGACCCTGCAAATTGTTTGTCCCATGCATGTGGCCTTCTCACAATTGCAGCACTCTGTTAATAGCCAAGCCCATGGGAAATCCACCCCACCCAGTGATCAATCCTGGCCCCCAGATGCTGTTTGATTTTACCTCTCTAGGAAGCAGCTCAATCAAAAAATCTGCAGTACAGCACTTTCCTCTATGGCAGAGCTGTCTAGCTGACCTCTGCCTGTAACCAGGCACTTGCCCTCTGTGCAGGCTTTCCTCAGCTCCAGACTTCCTCATTTGCTCCTGAAGTCTCCTACTGCTTCACTATGCCCCTGAGTAATGTTTCTGGGTAGATTCTCCCAGACAGAGGTGACTGGAGTCCTCTTTTCCCTGTCTCATTATGGGTAGTTGGTAAGGAGATGTCTCTAGTCTGCCATCATTTTCCAGCTTCCAGGTGTCCTGGTGTCCTCTCTATATATTTCCAAGTACCTATAGGTCACAGGGTGATAGAGGGTTCAGCACAAACACCTGGCTGCTCCTGGAGATGCAGCAGTGAAGAGTAATATTGGTATTTTTATTTATAGACTCATTTATGAAAAATCTACATTTTTATAATACTGAGTTGTCCCATACAGAAATGGATATTTTATAATAAATAACAACGATAAATATTATATCCTTGTCAACAAAAAATATATAGGTCACTTCAGCTTCTGAAAAGGTAGTTGTATTTATTTCATTTCTCTTGCCACTGAAAGTGAGCTGGGACAAATATAAGCTAATTACCAATGCCCACAGTGCTCAAATATTTTCACCTAAGCAATGCATATTTCTTTGTTGTTTTTCACTACTTCTGAGATCATTTCATTTTATCAAGACTATGTTAGTACTCTCATTTAACTTTACTATCCCCTTCTCTTGCTACATAACCCAATAGCAAAGTAGGGAACCCTAGGATATTTAGAGAATCTACAACTAACAACTAATGAGATTATTTCTGGATGTCTATTTTCTGTAACAGCCCCAGAGGTTCTCTCTTTTCTTCAATTCCTCTGACTTTGGGTTTCTCTGTGTGCTTGTTAACTGAATAGCTAACAAAGGGAGAGGAAGAGTGGGAAAACACAGTAAGGCAATAGGAAAAATCTAAACATAAAGAATAATAAAGGGTAGGTTTCTCAGTCTTATGACTTCTAGTTGAAATAATGAAAATCTTCTAAAAATAATAGTTTTTCTAATAGGTAATCTGAATCCTAGAAATATTGAGAGTAGGCTTATTTGGGGTTGAGAGAAGAAGAAAGAATGCACTTTGATATACTTCAAGGGAAAAAAAATTCAAAGTTGAAAAAAATAGAAAAGTAAGTAGAGTGATTCTGCTCACTGGTGAGGAAGAATTAAAAGTAGCTCATGGACATGTTTATAAATAAAATTATTTGATTAATGAATACGTGTAATTCTGTGTTCTCATAAAGGAAGGTTTTTCTTTAAGTTTTCATATTTGAGTTCTCAGGTATTGCATAGTTTCTTCACTTTGACTTTGTCTTTTCACTCTCTCTGTCTCAGGTGGTGTTCATATTCATTGGACTGCATATATTGATTGAAGATTACCACTTTTTGGACACATTGTTCATCTTCCTGCTATTTGGCTGGTCTAATATTCCTATTGTGTACCTAATAAGTTTCCTGTTTTCTAGTGGAACTACTGCCTTCATCAGGATCTTCATAATCAACCAACTTTTAGGGATTCTTACATTATTGCCATATTCCATGCTCCTTAAAGAGGGTGGTGAGTAAGAATTTTAAAGAATCTCCTATTGTGAGGGCTCCTTTGAAAAAATCAATACAAATTGGTCTGAAGATAAAAGTCTTGCAAGGTTCTATCATTTGGGGTTTCTGTAGAAAAAATAATTGTAATTTTCTAAGTGTAAGTTGACAACCTCTTATTAAGTGCCATTAATAGTATGGCATTGTGTTAACTGCTATGCTGCTAACATTATCACTGAATTGATCCTTTTCCTTCAAGGTCTTGTTTGCCTATAATTTGTAGAATACTTTTCATTTTCCCCCTTTGATTGTGAGATTCAAGGAAAGATTATTGTAACTGGCAGGAAAAACAAATAAGAATGTTTTATAATACAGACTGTTGCTAATTCTTAATCAAATCACCCTATAAACATTAATCTAATCTATGTGAAGTAATACAGTCATGCTTGTCTTGCAGAGAGGGTGAGAAAAATAGTCTTCCAACGTTTTCTGTCATTATATCTTGCCCTCCCATAGAAGAATTCCCTGAGTTAGTTGCGGACTTACTTTAATGCTCCTTGCATACCTTTTCAAGGGGGAATATTCACCCATATGAAAAATAATTGACCTTTGATTAGTAGTAAAATACTATAGTAGGAGGAGTTATGTTTTCATGCTCATTCCTTGAATTAGTCATATCAGTCCTGGCATTCATCTCTGTTAGTTTCTATTGCTGCTTGAACCATTTACCATGCATTTAGCATCTTAAACCACATTAATCTATTATGTTATGGTGCTGAAGATCAGAAGTTTGACACGTGAGTTTGAGTACTTAGTATTAGAGGCTTTATATCATAATTTTGTGTAAAACTGTTTTTTTCTTATTTATTTTATAGAACTCTCCAGTTTTTTTTATGTGAAGTTTTGTTGTTAATTGTAAATTTAATTTTTTCAAGACATGGGGCTATTAAGATTTCTTATGCCTTCTTGGTATACTTTTGATAAGTTGTCTTTACAAAGAACATTTGCATTTCTTCTAATTTTCTAAATCATTAGGCATAAAACTATCCACTATTCATAATATTCCTTTTGATCTTTAAAGTCTGTAGATAAGTTTTAATTTCTGTTTCTTAATTCCTGGTATTATTATATTTGCTCATATTTTCTCTCTGTCGCTTGCCCATCTTGTTAGGACTTTTATCAATTTTATTAACCTTTTCAAGGAGACACCTTTTTACTTTGTCATTCTCTATTTTTTGTTCCTATTTTTATGGATTCTTTTCTTATATTTGTTTTTTTCTTCCTTCTGTTGACTTTGGGTTTAACTTGATCCACTTTGAGTGTAATTTGATCTCTACCTGTGTGTATCAAATATTGCATGATTTTTAAGCCTTTCTTCTTTGGGATATACAAGCATTAAAACTATAAAATTCCTTCAAAGTATTATTCTAGTTGCCTCTCACAAATATTCATATGCTGTATTTTCATTATCATACAGGTAGAAATATTTTTTAATTTCTCTTGTAATTTATACTTTGACTCATGGACTACTTAGGTATGTAGTTTGTCAAATTTGCAAAGACAATTTTTGTGATTTATTTCTTATTTCTATTTAAGTAGAAATAAATTTCAATCAATATTTCAGTATCATGCAGTGTGATTGTGCTGTAGGACATCCTCACCTCTAAATCACACTGGTCTACAATACAGAAAATGTCCATGTCCTACTTAATCAAAGTATTCCTAGGTTCTAAAATCCTCTGAAAAATTAGATCCTGATTTAAATATTTTCATAGAATGTCTAAGAGCTCTTACGTATCATGTCCACCTGTCACATAAAACCAGTTATGTATATATGTATATTTATATGTGTGGTGTGTCTTGTATAAAATAAATCTGACATCTTCTAGTAATTCTATGTTCTACAAAAAGTAATTTGAGGATAGCTGTTTTGTGATGTTCTCTGTTCACTTTCATTAAGAAACTATTGCTTAATATTTTAATTTGCTTTTCAAAAAGCAAGAACTTGCTAAACAGTGTTCTCAGAGAGGAGAGCTATGGATAGAACTTAAAGAGAACCGAGAAATGCAAAATAATCTTTAGTCACAATGAATTCAGTAGCTCAAATGTTCAGAGCCTTCTTATATATTTACTTAAAATAAGAGGAGAGTAACGATGGTCTCTAAGCAGAAATGTATTCTCTTTAAAGTTCACAGACCCCTCCATAAATGTCACATTAAAACAGTAAGTCATCTGGAAATCTGGATGGCCTCATGGAAGTATTTTCTAGAGGCTTTTTTTTTTTTTACTTTATTATTATATCTACAGAAATAATGTAGATACTGAGAAGCCCTATGAGTGAGAAGCCCTATGAGTATTTTGCTAGATTTCTCTGTTGGGTCCGGGGGTGGGGGTTGTTTGTTTGTTTTTTTAAGATAGAGTCTCAAGTTGTCATTCTGGGAAGAGTGCCATGGCATCACAGATCATAGCAGCCTCAAACTCTCAACCTTAAGCGATTCTCTTGCCTCAGCCTCCCAAGGAGCTGGGACTATAGGCACCCACCACAATGTCCAGCTAATTTTTTGTTGTTGTTGCTGTTGTCATTGTTGTGTTAGCTAGCCCGGGCTGGGTTTGCACCTATCAGCCTCAATGTATGTGGCCAGTGCCCTAACCCTTGAGTGATGGGTGCCATTGACTTGCACAGTGTTGCTTCTTTAAATTTTAATTTCCATTGAGAATGTTTGAAAAAGCCAGAGACCTATAGATAAAAGGCTTACTCTAGCTAAAACCACTCCTAGTTCTTAGATATCAGACATGATGCCTTATGCCTCTGACTAGAGTATCTTCATCTATAACATGAGAATAATAATACACATTCACAAATTTATGAAGATTAAATGATAAACATACGTGGACGAGCTTTAGACACTAAAGAAAGAGTAAAAATAGTAATAGAGTGATATCAGAAAAGTAGCAGAGTAGGCAGTCGTAAGACCTTATTTCCCCACAGAAATGTCAAGAAGATAGGCAAGAACTGTTAGAACCAACTGTCAACTCTGGAAAATATTCAGAACTTTACATCAATAAAGTTAATGCTGGATAAAAGAAAAGGCAACTTAAAATAATAGAAGAGATTTGTGGCATTTTTTACATGTCCTTGACTGCCCCTGCTCAGCTTCCTGGCAGTATTAAAAATAAAATTTATTCCACTAGGCCAGGCATGGTGGCTCATTCCTGTAATCCTAGCACCTTGGGAGGCTGAGGTGGGTGGATTGCTTGAGCTCACAAGTTCAAGACTAGCCTGAGCAAAAGAAAAACCACATCTATATTAAAAAATAGAAAAGCTGAGGTAAGAGGAGTACTTGAGCTTGAGTTGGAGGTTGCTGTGAGCTATGATTCCACAGCACTCTACCCAAGATGACAGCTTGAAACTCTGTATATGAAAAAAAAATTATTATCCTAGTATGGAACTTTTGATGCCTGATTTTGAAGGAATAAAGCAGATATTCTTTCCAAATTTGAGTGTGAGTATTCCTAGCCTTTCTGACGGTTATGGGAAAAATGGATTTGGGGTAATCCTCTCTGTTTTACCTAGCTCAGAACTCATCTGGCATGCTAAAATAAAAAATTACTGTAAGTGGGCACCTGTATTCCCAGCTACTTGGGAGGCAGAGGCAAGAGAATTGCTTAAGCCCAGGAGTTTGAGGTTGCTGTGAGCTGTGATGCCACAACACTATTCTGAGGGCTACAAAAACAAACCAAAAAAGTTACTGTAGATAAATAAACAACTCTCAGATGCCTAGGAGAAAAGATTACAGTTGAGAGATAAAACAGATAACGTATGGCCAGGGACAAAAGTCCAGGGAAATGTTCTTCTGTAAATTAGGGTACTAAAAACCAACCATGTAAATGGAGGGATTTAGATAGCCACAGACATAAGCTTTCACGTCAAGCTGATCTCTAGGCAAATCTAGCTAAGTGTCAGAGGAGGGCTCCAGAAAAGAGAAACTATGCAAAGATTAGTTGCTGTTGTTTTTCAGTCCAGACATTCAATGAAATTTCTGTGAAAACAACAGAAGAACACAAGCTAAGGAACAGAGATTTTAGTGACCACTCATTATTAAGAGGTAAATTCTTGAAATAGTAATTGGGAAGTCATTAAACACACAGATTACTACAACCTTCAATAATTATAAAAATAGCAAACCTGGGGAAGGGGCATAATCTGATTCCTATGGTTAGAATATATAATATTCAGAGGCAGAAGTAAGATGGCGACTGCAGCCAGCTTTTCACAGAGGCTTTTGTCCAGAAGGAGAGTTAAAAGACAGAAGTTTAGCAAGTAAGCTGATGGTTTGGAGCTGAGCCAAAAGAGAAGGTTGAAGAATGCATATCAACCCTGCTGAGATGAGCTGTGACCACAAAGATACAAACAAAAGGTACCGAATCCATCGCCAAGTGGATGGGAGTCCCCTCCTCCAGGAGAAGAGCTTGTAGTAAACTCCATACAAACAAGTGAGCAGAGTTCAAATGTCCTCCCATTCCATCCCAATGGAGAAACCCTCTAAAAACTGGACCTCCTACCCATACTAGGGTGCCATGGCACTCTCCTGCCAGGCATAAAACTGTATATATTCTCTACCTGCAACTCTGAACTCCCAACACTCCCATCCACTCTCACCCTGAAGTCTGGAAGCCTGTCCCCCATGGAGATCAGATTCTTGCACATTTTCTTGAGAAGTGTAGACAGGGGAAGGACCCTTGCTCAGCTGTGCTGATTCTGTGGCACAGGAGTAAGGAAAGGACGGTCAGCTGAGAGGGAACCATACAGGAGCAGCGTTGGTGCCCCCAGCATAGAACAACAGCAGTGGTGGGAACAATAAGGCTCATGCCCCTAGGGCAGCTATCCTGGACTGACACACCCTGTCTCTCTGGGCAATCAGAGGAAGCCAGGCACCTTCTCTGGTGACAGCTACTGGTGGACAGATCTGGGATGCGAGTAAAGGAGCACAGGGACTAGAATATGCACACACAGAACTGGCAGACTTCCAGGGAGGGGCTGAGCCAGAGGTCTGCTTTACTGAGGCTGAGATGCACCTGGCCCTCAGGGGATCATAGCTGAGA
This sequence comes from Galagoides demidoff, assembly GCA_963574575.1. Lineage (NCBI taxonomy): Eukaryota > Metazoa > Chordata > Mammalia > Primates > Galagidae > Galagoides > Galagoides demidoff. Next base: position 9,845 of record CAUYQV010024053.1, on the reverse strand, counting down.
CAAAGGCGGGCAGGCGGAGGCAGGAACTGACAGCTCAGTGTGAGCTCCAACTGCTTTCCACTGCCCAGAACTGAGTTGTGGTTTCTGTCACCTCAAGCAGCATCTGATAACAGGACAGAAACAAACTCCGTGAAGTTGTGCTGTTCTGCCAGCAACATCAGTCAGGGACAGGGCTGGAACTGAGTGCACAACCCCATTGTTAAACAACATTAAGCACCTGAGGTTGTCAGGCCTCACCTCCCCCTGCCAGATAGTGGCTGAGAATAGAGACCTAGCTGAGGAAACATAGATCTCTCTCTGACTCAGGCAAGTGTAAACTCCTGGGGCAACTGCTCAGGGGAACCGGGTCATAGCCCCAACCCCACTGGGATTACCAGTGACTGGGTGTGACAGAGGTGCAAGGTGGGAAAGGAGGCATCAACCTTCTCAGACTAATTTATTTGCTGGGCTGGTCCTTCTGACCTCATGGAGCACCAGAGACAGTCATACCTGACCTGCCAGCAGACCCCTGCTATCTAGTTGCCAGAGACCTTTTGAACTCCCCCACCTGAGACCAGTGCTGACTAGGACAATTGATATAGACCTCTTGAACTGGGCCAATAACCTGAGGACTATCCAAAGTGCTACCCTGGGTGTGTGGTTGTGGAAAGGTGTGATTTTCATTTTCTAATTGTTGTCTGTGGAGGACAGGGTGACTTTAGTTCTGGTATTTCTCCATAGCTGAGACTTCAATCCAGAGTAACTGATTTACTAGGGTAGAACAGAAACCAGCTGAAAACAAGACAGAACAACTTAGCCCTACCAAACCAAGGAGGCACCCAGTTTCTCAGGCCATATCACTGTACGGGTCCTTGGCAAAGCTGTAGGAGAAAAGCCAAATGGTGTAAATTAAGCATGGGGCAGAATCAGCAGAGAAACTCTGGCAACATGAATAACCAGAGTAGATCAATCCCCCCAAGGAAGGACATGGCAGATGCAACTGAAGACCCTGTCCATAAACAGTTGGCTGAGATGTCAGAAATTGAGTTCAGAGTCTGGATAGCAAATAAGATCAACAGAATGGAGGAAAGAAGGTAATCAGAATTTCTAATTATTCAAAAGATGTCTCAAGAATTCAACGATTTCAAAGATAAAATGATCAAAGGTTTTGACATGCTGAGGCAAGAGTTTGCAGCCCTCAAAGATCTGAAAAATTTGGTAGAATCCCTCACTAACAGAATGGAGCAGGCAGAAGAAAGGATCTCTGACACTGAAGACAAGGTTTTTGACCACGCCTAAGCACTCAAAGAGGAAGAGAAATGGTGAGCAAAAATGGATCATTCTCTCAGAGAGCTCTGGGATAATTCAAAGAAAACTAATATTTGCCTTATAGGAATCCCTGAAGGCAACGAAGCTGCTTCACAAAACACAGAGGCTCTTCTTCATGAAATTATGCAAGAGAACTTCCCAGATATGCCAAGAGATTGTGAAATTCAGATAGCAGACAGTTTCGAAAACCCAGCAGAACTCAACCCAAATAAGACATCCCCCAGGCACATCATAATTAACTTCACTAAAGTTAATATAAAAGAGAAAATTCTGAGGCAGGATGATCACTTGAGTCCAGGAGTTTGAGGTTGTAGTGAGCTATGATTATGCCACTTTAGTCTAACCCTAGGGATATAGCAAGACTCCATTTCAAAACAAAAAGTGTGTAAATTGTCAAATATATGGAGAAATAAAATAGATCAATAGTTATTAGGTGGGGATGAGGGAGAAAATTAGAAGTCAAAGGGTATGAAGTTGCAATTTTGTAGGACGAATAAGTCTAGATATCTAAAGTTCAACACAAGTATTATAGATAATATTATATCTTGAAAAATTTGCTCTGAGAGTAGATTTTAGGATATCTTACCACAAAAGAGATTATATATGATAGGTTTCACGCTCAATATATATCTGTAATGTTTATCTTATATATTGTATCTTGTTTCTCTTGTAGAAGCCAAACGTGACTTGAGCATTGCAATTTCAATAGTGTTTTCCTTTCTTAAAATGTGTATACATTTTTGGCACCCTCTATGTGTTAATCTGCTTGACTGTGGTATACATTTTGCTATATTTACATCAAAACATCTTATAGTACACATTAAATATATGCAATAACAGATAAGTAATATTTTATAGTTGTGAACTCTTTCCTGGATCACTTAGTCCTTTTAAAATTTTTATTATTAACTGACACATTATAATTGTACATATTTGTAGTGTACATTGTGATATTTCAATACATGTATAAATTGTGCAATGATCACATCTGGGTACTCAGAATATCTGTCACCTCAAATATTAATCATTTCATCATGGTAGGAACATTTAAAATCCTCTCTTCTAGCTATTTTGAGATATACAACATCTTATTGTGTTATGTAGAGTCATATTATGGTGCAATAGAAAACCAGAACTTATTCTTTTCTAATTGTAACTGTATACCAGTTGTCCAGCCTTTTCCTATACTCGTTCTTCTATAGCTTCCCTAGTCTATTGTCACTAGTGCTCTATTTACTACTTTTATGAGATCAACTTTTTCATTAATATTACTAATACATTCCACATATGAGTGATAGCATGTGGTATTTGTCTTCGTATGTAAAGCTTATTCACATAAAATAATGTTCTTCAGGTTCATCCATGCTATTGCAAATAACAGGATTTCATTCTTTTTTTTAATGACTGAATAGCATTCTATTATGTGTATCTATCACATTTTCTTCATCCATTCATCCATTGGTGGATGCCTAGGTTGATTTCCTATTTTGACTATTGTAATTTATTGCTACAGTAAACATGAACATTCAGATATCTCTTTGACATGCTGATTTCATTTCCTTTGAATATATACCCCATAGTGGGATTTCTGGATCATATGGCAGTTCTAGTTATAATTTTTTGAGGAACCTTCACACTGTTTTCCATGATGAATGTACTAAACTATCAATAATTGATGCAACCCAAGACTACAAAACTTTACTATATATAAGGATGGAAAAATTATATTAAACCAATTCCACACATAACAACTACAGACTATGGACAAAATTTAAAAATCTGAAGGCAATGCCCAATAAATAAAAGTGGTCAGAAATTGGAAGAAAGTTTATACTTGAAATAAAAAAGACACAATTACAAGAGGGACTTTTCCTAACAAATGCAATCAATATAACCTAGTTCTGTGTATCCTCAGTGAATCCCCAACAAACAAACAAACAAACAAAAATTAAAATAAAAAAGCACTACCGGCAGCATCTGTGGCTAAAAGGAGTAGGGCACCGGCCCCATACACAGGAGGTGACTATTTCAAACCCAGGCCCGGCAAAAAACTGCAAAAAAAAAAAGCACTATATGACTTTTCCAATTTTATGGCTTTTGTCCTGAGGATAGGCCACACTTTGGAGGTGTAGGATAGCTAAAATTCTGGTAGAAACTTATAATCTTAAGTGAAGAAATCATTGGACATAATCTGAGACAACCACAGTAGTTTGGAAGTAAAAAAGGAAGCAGACCACAAGGCACTCCAAATTCTCCATATAAAATATGCCAAGATCTCATACTAACCCCTGAACTATGCAAATATAAGGAAGGATACAAGAAGCCTAAGAGAGAATGAAACAAACAAACAAAAAAAACACTCTAATGATTTTTTTAGTTGCTATGTATTACAGAGGTGACAGAATTAGGAATTTGATTTCAGTAAAGTTAGCTGCTTGCTAAAGCAAGTTCTTCAGAGGAAAATAAGATAATACAGAGTTATAACAACATAAAAGTCAAAATGCCCAAAATACATCCAAAGTTATTAGACATAAAAGGGAAAAATGTAAATAATATGAAAGAAAAAAGAAATCAATAAAACATAGACTCCTAAATGACATAAATGTTGGAATAAGTACACAAGGATTTTTAAGCACCTACTGTAACTATACTCAAGGCTACAACGGAAATGACTTTATTAGTGAAGGACAGGGAATTTCAGCAGGAATATAGAAACTATAAAAAGTGAAAATTATAAAAGAAAGTATCGTGAATGCACTTCAGGAAGATAAAAGAAGAGAAAACATAAAAAAGGTAAGCAAACGAATGCTGAAGTGACTATGTTAATATCAAATAAATTAGACCTCAAAATTATCCTGGTAGTGATTACCAGAAAAAGATGATACCATGATTACCATGAAACATGATTACCATTATGTTTCATAATAAAGAGAGAGTAAATTCATCCAGAAGATATAATAATCATAGTATTTATGAGCCTTATCACACATTTAAAAATATGTGGACAAAACTCCACAATTAAATGATTTTTTAACATTCATCTCTTAATGAATAACTGACCTACTAAGTGTAAAAATTCGTTAAGATCAAAGAAGATCTACTCTTACTGCATTTAGATGATATCTCAAGGTGGTTTTGATTTACATTTTTCTGATTAAAGATGATGAGCATTTTTTTTATGTGTCTGTATTTTTTTATGTGCCATGTGCCTGTCTTTTTCAGAGAAGCTTCTGTTCAAGTCTCTTTCCCGCAATGAAATGGGATCATTTGTTCTTTTCTTATTAGTAAGTTTGAGGTCTCTGTAGATTCTGGTTATCAAACCTTTGTCAGAAACATAAACTGCAAATATCCTCTCCCATTCTGAGGGCTGTCTGCTTGTTTTATGTACTATGTTCTTGGCTGTGCAGAAGTTTTTTAGTTTGATCAGATCCCAGTAATGATGTATATTTGGTGTTGCTTCAATTGCTTGGGGGTGTCCTTCTCATAAAGTATTCTCCCAGGCCAATTTCTTCAAGGGTTTTCCCTATACTCTCTCCAAGAATCTTTATAGTTTCATATTTTAAGTTTAAATCTTTTATCCAATGAGAGTCAATTTTTGTTAATGGTGAAAGATGTGGGTCCAGTTTCAGTCTTCTACAAGTCGCCAGCCAATTCACCCAGCACCATTTGTTAAATAGAGAATATTTCCCCAATTTATGTTTTTGACAGGCTTATAAAAGATTAAATGACAATAAGTGTCTGGGTTTATTTCTTGCTTCACTATTCTGTTTCATATATCTACCTCTCTATTTTTGTGCCAGTACCATGCTGTTGATCACTATCGATTTATAATATAGTCTGAAGTCTGGTAGTGTGATTCCTCCTGATTTGTTTTCCTTTCTGAGTAATGTCTTGGCTATTTGAGGTTTTCTCTGGTTCCATATAAAATGAAGCACTATTTTTTCCAGATCTTTAAAGTATGACAGAGGTGCTTTAAATAGGGATTGCATTAAATTCGTGTATTGCTCTCGGTAGTATAGACATTTTAACAATGTTGATTGTTCCCAGCCATGAGCATGGTATGTTTTCCCATTTGTTAACATCTTCAGCTGTTTCTTTTCTCAGGGTTTCATAGTTCTCTTTATCACATTCTTTGTTAGGAATACTCCAGACATTTCATCTTCTTTGGCACTAGAGGAAAAGGAATAGAGTACTGTTTATTCAGCTTGACTATTGTTGGTATATAAAAATGCTATTGATTTGTAAGTATTGATTTTGTATCCTGAAATGCTGCCATATTCCTTGATCACTTCTAAGAGTTTTTTAGTTGAGTCCCTGGGGTTTTCCAGGTATACAATTGTATCATCTAACTCCAGTAAGAGTAGCCCACATAACAAAATCCCAAAACTACCGATGTTGGCTCATATCATCTAACTCCAGTAAGAATAGCCCATATAACAAAATCCCAAAACTATAGATGTTGGCGTAAATGGGGTGAAAAGGGAACACTTCTGCACTGATGGTGGGAATGCAAGCTAATACATTCCTTTTGGAAAGAAGTTTGGAGAACACTCAGGGATCTAAAAGTAGACCTGCCATTGGATCCTGCAATTCCTCTCCTAGGTGTATATGCAAAAGACCCAAAATCACTTTACAGCAAAGATATTTGCACTATATTGTTCATTGCAGCTCAATTCATAATTGCCAAGTCATGGCAGAAGCCCAAGTGCCCATCCACCCATGGATGGATTAATAAATTGTGGTATATATACCATGGAATACTATGTAGCCTTAAAAAAGATGGAGATTTTGCCTCTTTTATGTTTACATGGATGGAGTTGGAACATAGTCTTCTTAATTAAGCATCTCAAAAATGGAAGAAAAAGTATCCAATCTACTCAGTACTATTATGAAACCAATTTATAATCATTCACACTTTTGTATGCAAGATAATTCATAACTATAACCCAGGAAGAAGGAGGGAAGAGGAGGGGAATGGGAGGAGAGGAGGGAGATTTGAGAGAGGGAGTATAAACGGGGTGACCATACCGATGGTGCATATCACAAGGGTACATGTTAAATCTATTAAGTGTAGAGTATAAATTTCTTAACACAATAATTAAGTAAATGAGGTAAAGGCTATATTAACTAGTTTGATGTAAGCATTCCTTATATGAAATTAGCACATTGTACCCCATAAAAGCATTATTGTATACATGATCTATGTGTATATGACTTTAAAAAAATCAAAGAAGATATGAGCTGTTCTATCAGATGCTTTAGTAATTGACATTTATAGAACATTATATTTCTTTTATTTCCAAAATGGTGGACTAGAGGATTTTTTGGCATGCCCCACTCACATAGAAGCAAATTAGTGTGTAGAGATTCACACTGTGAACTATTAGTTAAGAAAGAATGTGCAAGTGCGATACAAAAGAAAAAGAAAATTTCAGATACTGGGAAAGAGAGCATGGGCAGACACTCTGCATGGAAGAATATGGCTGAAAACCATGAGTGAGGTTCATATACAGGAGAGGGAGAGTTTCTTCCTGCAATCCACCTTCCCACTGGGGAACTATGTAATCCAGGCCATGGGTGAGCACCTTGACCCGACCTCCCAATTTCTGAACATAATCTGGGGAACAGCTAGCCGATTGTAAGAATGAGTGATCCCATAAAGATTCCTATTTACTTTCTCACACCTAGGCACTGATAGGAGGATGCCATTTTCAATCCTAGCTCACAGAGAGTTGTGCAGGGTCCTGCAAGCTAGAAGTAGTGGTGGACATTGGCATTAGATAGTCTTGGGCCCGTGGTTGGAAATCTGGGTTTTGAAGGGGGAGGTGCTGCACGTATAGAACTAAGAAAGTAGTATAGTATAGTCTCTAGCTTTAAGTGCTGGAATTGGGCTCCTCCTCTCATAGGACTCAAACAGGAGGAGATTTGCCTGAGAAGCCTGGTATTGATCCAGGCAGTGAGCGTAACAGCTTGGGTCAGCTTTGTGGACTGAAGGCAAACTGCATGTCACTTAACTAAATGTCCTAACTGGGTGCCCCAGGAACAGATGGATTCACAGCTGAATTCTACCAGTCATACAAAGAAGATCTGCTATCAATTAACTGAAACTTTTTCTAAGAGCTGAAGAAGAAGGCAGTTCTCCTTAACTCATTCTATGATGCCCATGCCAAAACCAGACAAGAACACAACAACAAAAAAGAAAACTATATACCAATATGCTTATTAAAAATCCTCAACAGAGCACTATCAAACTGAATCAAACACCTAAAAGATAATATACCATTATCGAATATGTTTTATTCCAGGGATGGAAGGATAGATCAATATATCCAAATCAACAAATCTGATCCATCAGATAAACAGAATTATGGACAAAACCATATGACCATCTCAGTGCACCAGAAGGAAATACTTGATAAAATCTGTTATCCTTTCATTATAAAACCCCCCAATAAACCAGGGATAGAAGGAATACACCGCAAAATAATAAAGCAAGCCCATATATTTTAAACCCACAGCTAACATCCTACCAAATGCCAAGAAGTTGAAAGGCTTTCCTCTAAGAAGTGGAAAAAGACAAGGATTCCCACTTTTAATTCTAAGCAAAAAAAACAATACTGGATATCAGTGGAACAAAGAACCCAGAAATAAAACCACATACCTACAGCCAACTGATCTCTGAGAAAGAAGACAACAATATACACCAGGAAAAAGCACACCTGTTTTAATCAATGACATTGGAAAAATTGGATTGTCATATACCAAGGAATAAAACTGGCCTCTTATCTCTCACCATATTAAAAAAATCAACTCAAGATGAATAAAACACTTAAATATAACACCTGGAACTATAAAAATACTATAAACCTGGGGGAAACTTTCTGGATATTTATCTATGCAAAAAATTCATAATTAAGACCACAAAAACACAAGCAACAAAAATAAAACTGGACAAATGTTTTAGTTTTAATAAAAGTAAGAACTTGTGCACAGCAGAAGAAATAATCAACTGAGTTAACAGACAACCTCCAGAATTTAAAAATATATTTTCAAACTATGCAATCCTGAAGTGATGGATACCCCAATTACTCTGATTTAATTAATACACATTATATGTCTGTATTTTGATACACATGTTCCCTGTAAATATATACAATTATTATATATGGAAATTAATAAAAAATTAAAAAGTAAAAATATCAGTGCATTCACTTAAAGCATTTTTTAAAAAATCAATCTTATATCTAAAGTCCTGGTTCATTCAGCAACAGGGAAAATTTAGGAGATTATGAAGGGTAAAGCTAAAGTGTCATTCAGAAGTGCCGTGACCAGAAATATGGAGAATACATAGTGAGGGCCCTATCCTCTAGAAGGTGTCAATATTTAGCTATCATGCACAAGGTGACCACACTGTTTATGGTATGTATACAATATTTTCTAGTTAGTACGTACTCGTATTGGTCAGCATATATGCTCTATTGGAGGATAAATATTTTAAACATATCATCCATGTTTTTATAACACGTTTTTGTCAGCTATTTTTCTTTCACCCCACCCTCATCCATATGGTAGCCTTCAACAACTTGTCATCTAGGAAATTATTTTACTAATATTTGCCTCGCAAAATTTACATCTGTCCCTTGTTACTTTTGGCATTTACTCAAGTAGTCAATCATTGTCCATAATCCTTTCTGACTACAAGATTACAAGTATCTATATCAAGTAGGACCTTCTTTGGGGCAGCATTTGGTATGACATTGCCATTTAGAGAATTTACATTTTAGTTGGGAACTTTCCCTATCCTCTATCATTCTTACTCAGGTGGCCACCTCTTTTTTGTCAAAGAACCTTGTAAATATCCTTCTTGCTCAGATTTACCATTTTATCATTATTTCCAATGATCTGAATTTAATCCAAAAGTTATACAATGGCAATTTAGAACCTTAGCCCTCCACCTTGTTTCATAGTTTCTCATGTATTCACCAACTATATATAAATTTAGTTTAATTTTTTTATTTCAGATTAATATGAGGGTACAAACAATTAGGCTACAATATTTGCATTTGTGAGGTAAAGTCCCTGTTGTAGTTGTGGCCTGCATCTAGGAGGTGTGCCATATTCCCTTATATTATGGGAATTAAGTAGGAATACACCATTCCCCCTTGCTACTTTCCTGTTTATCTCCATCCTTCCTCTTCCCCCATCTTCAATTGAATTTAGTTTTTCTCTCGTATGGGCATGTATTAGATCATCTACTGGCTTCATATTAATATTGAGTACATTGTATACTTTTACATTCTTGGGATACTTTACTAAGAAGAATTTACTTAATAAAAAAGATGTAAAGTCTCCTTTTTAATGGCTGAATGGTTTGTTAATATATTCACTCATGGGTTGATGGGCACTTAGGTTGTTTCCACATCTCTTTATTAAAAATTAAACTACAATTAATAACCTAGTGTATATGTCCTCATTTAATTTCATATTTAGAGAAACCTCACAGTTAAACCTGTTTCTCTCAAGATGTGTGTCCTGTC
>CAUYQV010024050.1:0-10816 GCA_963574575.1 Galagoides demidoff | reverse complement strand
CAAGATGTCAAACCTCTCCAGCCCACCACTGTGCCCTCACCAGACAGGTGCACTAACCCCAGGAGACATGTGCCCTGAGCTGGCAGTCTGGCCGCCGAGTGTCACCAGGATGCTGATCACACAGGTGTGCAGTTTCCAGACGGTTCTGCCCCAAGGAAGTGGACCAGCCCCTGTGCTCACCAGCAGAGGAGCTCTCTCCCAAACCAGCAGACTGGCCCTTATTTGAGGTTGAACAAGTAAGTTGGTAATTCATCCTAGAAAAAGTGCTACATACATCATTGCTAAATATCATGATGGTCCCCTTCAAAGTGCTCCCCCTAGAAGCTGTGCACCAAGGCCACCGCCTCATCCATCCATCAAAGCAATTTGGAACTCTTTTTCTGGAGTGGCCATCAGAGCCACATCATGTAGGTCTACAATTAAGTTTGTAAACTCATGCTAGGAAAAAGTGCTTTGAAGGGTGGACTAGGTGCTGGCATCAGTGCCCAGCTTCCCCAGGGGAGGCCTTCAGAGCTGACCCCAGTGATAGTCAGCAATAAGGTATGTAGCATTTTTTTCTATGATAGGTTCATGAACATTATACTTTTGAATATACTATGATACAATTGCTTATAAAATTTTAATCACCAAATCTATGCTGCTAGTTACATGAAAAATTAAATATACTAAATTTCACAGATGTTTCTATCATCCTTTATTGAATTACAAAGTGCAAAGCTGTAACAGTAAGTTTATTTCAATTTTGTACTGATTGCTGGAAATATGGCAAAAGTCAATCGATTTGTATCTAGAGATTCCTTAAAGATTTCTCTTGTTATATTAAGCATGCTGGGATCTTTCTAGCAGATTCAAATGAATAGTTCAGGCAAGTTGAACAAATACCCTTTCCCCTTATTTTCTTAGTTAATAATTTCTCAATGTTTTTTCAGTAAGCAATACATAAATTTATTCCTTACTCTACTAATAGTGCATAGCAGGGATTTAATAAACGCTGTTTATTAAATGTCAAAGCACTGTTGGAGCAAACATGTACTTGAGAGAAGGGAGAGTCTGAAAGTTCCCAACCGTGCCACACTCCCTTGGCAATTACATGGGAAAGGATGCAGAGGCATGGTTAAATGTCCACATAGCTCCATTTAGCCAAATTTATTTAAATCAGTTATAAAACTAAAATACGTTTATTCAACTGCAATCTGAGTAAAAATACCAGGGCAGTGGGACAATCACAGAACTCTTATACACATATTAAAACATATCATATGAATTTTAATTCATACTAAAGACATTTTCCCAAATTATAAAATCTCTTTCCTTTTTCTTCTTCACCTTATGTTACTGCCCATTTTTCTGCAAATTTAAGAAGAGAGGAAATTGGGTATGCCAATTTCCTGATGACTCAAACTCTACCTGCTAACTACTGTTTAAACACAGTGAGGTAAATCCAGAAAGAGTTGATGACTCCCTAATCACAACTAGGGAAATGGCAGGTTGGTAGAATTAAAAGTATTTTCCTCACCCATTCCCTACATCTGCCTGACCAAACTGCCATGGATGAAATCATTGACAATTAATGTAAAGTTTAAGAAGGCTCCCATTGTCCTCACAAGCCTTCTATAAACTATCTGGAAGCTCCATGAAAAATATAAATAAAGATTGAATTAAATGTAAAAAGAAATGGTGAAGCATTATCGTCTTCCTATTTAAAAAAAAAATCAAACAACCTGTGAGCTATAAATTAGTCTTTGGCATACTATCATTGGTTGCTTAATATTCTCTACATTCTATTAGAATTTATCAAATTAATTGAAATAGTTTCTGCTTTTTCTTACTGTATGTGGTAACTGTCATGTATTAATGTTTTTTAAACCCTACACAATATAGCTGGTTGACTTAAATTATTCTCTGACAGATAAAACTAAGATACAGCATTATTATACCACAGCTAATTTATTTAAACGGGCATTCTAAGTGTTCTTAAACATAAAGAAGAAAATGTCTCCTTAATGTCTCCTTCACTCACTGTAGGACGTGGGAGCAGGCATCTGCATGAGTTTAGCTTCTTGGAAACAGGGAAAAACAGCAACGGTGGCATGACAAGAAAACATTAAAGATGGTATTTAAACTGTGGCAACAAATGAAACAGGCTCATGCTACATTAAATCCATGCATGAAGAATACTCATCCTCCTCACTAGAATTCTTGCCAAGTCAGTGAAATAGGCGGCAGAAATGCAGACAAAGAAACTGGTTACATATTACAATTTCCTTTTTTCCTATAAAGAACTTGAAAATATGAAATCTGTCATATGGCCCAAACCCACATTTCACACAAGCAAAAACTGAGGCCCAAAGAAAGAAAATAACTTGCTCAAATCCATACACAAGGACAGCACCTGAGTGGAGAGCCCCACCTCCAGGGCCCTGCCCACAGCTGACCCCCGTCAGAGGATGGCCTCTGAACTGTAAGCAGGTCCTTCACTGAAAAAAAAAAAAAGAACAAAAACTACTAATGATCATTATTGCCAACCCTTTGGAGCCTTTTAAATAGATATCAATGAAACTTCAAGAAAATTTAAATATTTATAAGATTTTTTAAATTACTGATCAGCTTGTCAGATGACATAGTTGCAAAAGCCCACATTTGAAGCACTGGCTTCTTAGAACCTCAATCTAAGAACTGCTAGATTAATCTTCAAACAGTTTTAATCGTGCCACTGTCTTATGCACAAGCGTCTGGTAGCCTACCAAGTTAAATGTAAAGTCCCCACGCTGGTGTTGAGAGCCCTTCACAACATCACCCAGGCAATCCTTCCTTCACAGGTCTCAACCTCAACCAGGTGAAGGTCACTGCTCTTCCCCACCTCCACACTTCCCTTTTCTATTGCTGACACACATTCTCTTTTCCCACATACACCTCTCAAAGTCTGTATTATTCAAGGTCATCTTTTTTTTTTGATAGAATATAAGTCTGTGAGCCTGGATACAATGCCAAGACATTGTAGCTCACGGCAACCTCAAAAGCAATCCTGATGCCTCAGCCTCCCAAGTAGCTGGGAAAGCAGGTGTGCTTCACCACACCTCTAGTATTCTATGTTTAGTAGAGACAGGGATCTCACTCTTGCTCAGGCTGGCCCTCCAATTCCTGAGCTCAGAGCTCAAGGGATCCTTTTGCTTGGTCTCCCCAAGTCCTAGGATCACAGGCATGAGCCCTAGCACCTGGCCACTCTAACTTCATCCAAATTTATATGAGATGTCATCCTCCTTCTCTTTAACTCTCCAAGTTTGTTTTTTCTTGTTTCATGGATGATTCACACTGCCTTAATTTACATTATCTAGGTGCCTGTTCGAACTCCCTTTTCCATTAGACTGAGCTCCTTGAGGATGGTCAGAGGCTCCACTGCTGCCGGCATCCAGCAGTACTGTTGCCTTGCGTGCCAGAAGGCATTAAGACAGAATACACAGGAATGGGAGAATGATTTAAACTTTACTAAGATTAACCTTCACTGAGATTTGGGTAGAGGCCATCTTACAGGCAGCTGACCAACATGGAAACAGCATGCAAGGTCAACAGACAGGTGCAAATACCACATGATACCATGTGCTGCTGTAGAATGCTGAGGGGGCAGAGGATACTCAGTGTGTGTGGGGGGGATACTGACTTTTTCTTTTCTCTCTCTCTCTTTTTTTTTTTTTTTGTTTGTTTCAGGAATAGTCATAGCCCAGTTTTCCCTTAAGCTTAGGTTCTCTGGGACTCAACACTCCTTTGAGGTAGGGGACACATTTAGAAGCTCTGTTAACTCCTTCAGCATAATCATGAAGCACTGAAGAAGTCATCGTTCAATGATCTGGAAGCTGTGAGCACTTCCCTAAGGCCCACATCTGTTACTGGGCAGGAAATATGGCAACTTGTTGTATTTACTAATTGGGTCAGTTGGTAATTTTGTTATTTTTTTTTTCAGAAATGACAAAACAACAATTATTCCATTTGAATCATATTGTGATTTATTCTCACAATTTGTGCCTCAAAGATACTTCTTCAAAATGCTAAATGCTGTGGGTGTGAAGTCTGCCCCATGAGACTACGTCAGGTGCAGTAAAGTCACCTTTCTGATGCAGTCCTGGCGTTAGCATGACCAGCTGACGAGCATAAACTTGTATCCATCTTCCTAGACTCTCACAATTAGTTCTACATTTCCCTCCCTTTTTTCCTGAGACTATTTATTATTTCCTTCCAGCATGGAGCACAATCTGGGCCTTCTGTCACGCCCTTGTATTCCCAGATGCTTCTGTTACTGCTTTAGATAATTCTCTGCTTTGGGTCCCATGTCTGTATTCTCAGTCTTTCTCTGAGGCTTATGTGGTTTCGATGATCTATGTGTGTGAGTCTCAGGAAAAGGCCTCTCCAGTCCCATTCTCATAGTCTGACAGGTAGTTTTGCTGCTTTCAAATTCTTTGGTCCATTCCACTTCCATGCAGATAAACACCGCACTTACTGGGAACAGCTAAATAGCTGGAAAAACAAGCTGAGTCTGTGTAATTGACCTTGTATATGTTCCCCAATCTTGGCATGTCACAGAGAATTATACTCACACAGCCTACGGCAGTGAGTAGCCTTTTATTTTTTGTTACTTTTTTTTTTTTTTTGAGGAGTATTATGTATCTATTGCTTTCCCTTTTGGAAATCTAGAGCTACACACAGTTCAGAAATTACAATAATAGAGAAATGCATTGTCTTTTTCCCTTTTTTTTTTTTAGAGACAGAGTCTCACTTTGTTGCCCTTGGTAGAGTGCTGTGAATGTCACAGCTCACAGCAACCTCCAGCTTTTGGGTTTAGGCAATTCTCTTGCCTCAGCCTCCCGAGTAGCTGGGACTACAGGCGCCCACCACAACGCCCGACTATTTTTTTGTTGCAGTTTGCCCAGGACTGGGTTTGAACCCACAACCCTCAGTATATGGGACTGGCGCCCTACCCACTGAGCCACAGGCGCTGCCCCCCTTTTCCCTTCTTTAATAATAAAATGAAAGTGGAATTTTTCAATGCATTTCTTTGTATTGATGAGGTTAATCAGGTTTGTATTGATGATGTTATTTGAACATCCTACAATGGCATAAATAGGTTTTATATCTTCATACTGCTATGAATAAAGAAAATAATGGTAAATTTATTCATATGATCAATTTTTTGCTGTAAATTTCACAAGCTTGTCTATCCATGGAGATTTGGAAATATGATTTATTAACAGCGTAGTTCTCCTCCCAGCCATCCCAGCTCCGATCTGTAGTCAGCCTCGCCAACGCCTCCTTGCTCTTCATCCACCCCCATACACACTCACTTCGCAATTCTGCTAATTTCTCCTTTGAAGTGTCTCTCAAACCTGTCATCTTTTCTGTCTTTCCTCCTGACTCTCAGTCCCTTTTCATACAAGCTATAGTATCATCACCTCTTGTCCAGGCTCCTTTCCCTTCTCCACCTTTTCCCCATTCCTCCTCACCATATTCTTGTTATCCTGTTTGCCCCCAAATCATTAATTCATACTTGTTCATAGTAAAACCCCTCATTTTGGTCTTCTAGACCTTTTAAAATTTTACCACAATTAATGTTTTCTTCAAATTCAATGTTTTCTGTATCCAAACAACTGGACACTTACTGTTCCCAGATTTTACTAATCACAGAAATTTAGTGCAAAACTTTGCTGTACAAAAGCTCTACATCTCTACCTGGTAAAAGTCTACTCCTCCTTTAGATACATCTTTAAGGTGGATCTAAACATTTCTCTTTTTTTTTTTTTTTTGAGACGGAGCCTCAAGCTATCCCCCTGGGTAGAGTGCTATGGTATCACAGCTCACAGCAACCTCCAACTCCTGGGCTCAAGCGAGTCTCCTGCCTCCGCCTCTCAAGTAGCTGGGACCACAGGCGCCCGCCACAGTGCCCGGCTATTTTTTGGTTGCAGCCATCATTGTTGCTTGGCGGACCCAGGCTGGGGATTCGAACCCACCACGTTAGGTGTACATGGCTGGCGCCTTAGCCGATTGAGCCACAGGCGCCGAGCCTAAACATTTCTCTTTTAAGAAATCGTATCCCCCCCAAACTGATGAGTTACTGCATTCTTAGGAAGCTCTATAACATTTCTTTCCACTTAATGATCTCTCTAGTCTTGTAGGATACATATTTGATTATTTATAATTTACTTGCACATGACAGTGTAGTATTTGCACATCTGTGTGTAAATTTATAAAGACTTGATTTGTAGTTCAGTACCTAGCACAGAGCCTGCCACACAGTACCTATCCAGAAAACACATCAAATTCCATCAATATGTATGTTCTGACTTAGAACTGTTCTGAAAAATTATGTTCACATGCCTAGTCATTAATAAAAATCTATGTAGATTATGCCCCTGTGGGCTCTTCTAGCAATTCACATTTAACTAAGTGACTCTGCTTCTTCACGGTGGGCAGTCTGTACTCTGTTGGCTGCACAGACTTCTCGTCTCTGACTTGCCCAGCTGTGGGTGGGCTGCAGAGCTGTGATGCTGTCACTGCCCCACTTCCCTGTTACCTGTTTCTGGCTTGTTCTGACATAGTTATCTCTCTCCCAAGTTCTATTTTTAAACGATGACTCAGTAAAATAAATTAATATTTGTGGTAATATTTTCAAGAATTTTTCTTATATCTGGCATGCGGGAGATTAACAATTTGTCCATAGTTTATCCTGCCCCTGTGCTTTCTGGAGACCTTTCTTTCCTCTGCTGTCAACACTTTGCCTTTTCTCCAGCGTAAATTTTTATTATCCTGAGTCATGTTAGAAAAGCCTGGTTAGGGCAAATAAGGGCAGCATGTCGGCAAGGAAGAAGGAAGGTGGTGGGGCAGAGACTCCAAGAGAAGTGGTTCTCAACCTGTGGGGTGCGACCCCTTTATAACCATGGAAATACATCGTGGCATTAGGAAGGTGGAGAACCACTGCTCTATGCTGGGTTCCACCCTTCACCCAGCCCTCCCCACAGCCAAGCTATCCAGTGCATAGACCCCTCTCACCTTCACATCTGCCTTATACCGCACAGCTGTTGCCCTGGGTAAGGCCCTCATTGTCACTGGCACACATCATTGTAGAAAGCTTCTGATTAGTCCTTACAGTGGTTTATCATCCTTGGATTTCAACATTTATTCTGCTATCAGAAAGAATATTCTACAGTGCTCATCTGATCATGCCAAGGTTTCACTTGAATCTTCAATGACTTCCTGTCACCTAGAGAAAAAGTCCCAGCTCCTCACACACAAAGATCTGCATGGTGGTGCTAGTGCTCCAGGCTCACCTGTCAAGTGGATTATCTGATCATGGGCAGTTTGCTACGTACCCCTCTCCAACTGGTCCTTAGACACCCCCTCCCTGAGGGAGAGTGGACCTCTCCTGCTTGATTCAGTCTTTGTCAAGCACACTTACTAGGATAAAAGTGTCTCTCAGCAGCTCCTGTCCAAGACAGAGCTGGCTGTTCCCTCCCTGGGCAGCATCCCACAGCACACACAGACTTATTCCCCTCATATCCCCTCTGGCATCTGTGGCACTTTGTAGCCAAGGGCATGGTCAGTGGAGTTTGACTGCTGAGCTTTGAATTCTGGCTCTGCTTCTTTGTAATTGTGGAACTTTGTGCACTCCCCTCAGTAAAGTGGAAACACAAATAGTAACTATTTCAATGGTTTATTTCAACAGACAAAAGTTTGTAAAACAATGCCTGCGGTAGGCGCTGCACAAGTAGTAGCTACTACAGTAATTATTTCTATTTCCCTTGCTGTATTGTCCTATGGGTAAGCTCCAAGTCTGGCTGTTTTACCCTCCACATCCAGCACAGTATCCGAGATTTATCAGGCCCACAGTAACTTTGTGGTAGGATGAAAAGAAGCATTAAACAAGAATAAGAGAATAAAAGACCTTTTATTTCCCCAAGTTACAACACGTGCCTTTCTCATTGTTCCTCCGAACACAAAAGGAACTGGCAAGGTACAAACACAAACTGTGGCAGTGTTTTACTTGAGAGCTTTTATCCAGCTATCCAAAGTGCACAGTGTTTTAGTGAGGAGTTTTTATTCCACTATCTCTCAGAATTTTATGAGCCCCAGTAAGGCCTGCAGTCTGAAGAAAATGCCAGCAAAACCAGGAAGCAGGACTGGCTGCATGATTTGTGGGGCCCAGTGCAAAATGAACATGCAGGACCCCTAAAACTTACTGTGAATGTCTACACTGTGACAGTAGACCATGTGATTATGGGTGGAGCCATTCTGAGGCAGGGGGTGGGGTGGGGGGGGTTGGCGGGGGTCGGTTTAACTGCACAGATTTCCATCCCATGAAGGCAGCCCTGACAGGAGTTTGTGCCCCCATCTCCTCTGTAGTGTTTGGAGATGCAGATCCAGTGCATCTCACTGCCAGGTTTACCTTTCACTGCCAGATTCAGACGTTCCAGGTCTCTGACACTCTGACTATGGCTCTCCATCCCAACTATCCAGGATTCAGCCTCTCCTAACCACTAGAAAATCTCTGGGATCAGAGCTGCCTATTTTGCAATCCCATTGCTGAGCATCTACCCAGAAGAAAAAAAATCCTTTTACCACAGGGACACTTGCCTTAGACTGTTCATCACAGCTCAATTTACAATGGCCAAATGTGGAAACAGCCTAAATGCCCACCAATCCAGGAATGGATTAACAAGCTGTGGCATATGAATAACATGGAACACTATTCGGCCACTAAAAAAGATGGAGACTTTACATCTTTTGTATTAACCTGGATGGATGTGGAACACATTATTTTTAGTAAAGCATCACAAGAATGGAGAAAAAAGAATCCTATGTACTCAATTCTGATATGAGGACAATTAATGACCTAGTGCATGGTGGGGGGTGGGAGAAGTGGAGAGCTGAGAAAGGGAAGGAGGGAGGGAGTGGGGGAACAAGGAGTGTGACACACCTTTTGGGGGCAGGACACAATTATAAGAGGGTCCTTATCCAACAAAAGTAATCAGTGTAACCTAGTTCTGTGTACCCTCAATGAATCCCCAACAATTAAGAAAAAAAAAGTTGTTCATTTATCAACCAAACTCTGCACAAAATGCTATCCATACAATTAAGATTTCTGGATTTTCCCAGGAAAACCCATAGTTGCTAATATCTAATGAAAGAAGAAAGAGCAAAATAACAGTGTGACAGCAAGAGCGTGTATATGCTAGTGGTGACAGGAAACAACCAGGGCAGTGAGAACGTGTATATGCTAATGGTGATGGGAACCAACCAGGGCAGTGAGAGCTGTATATGTTAATGATGACGGGAACCAACCAGGGCAGTGAGAGCGTGTATATGCTAATGATGATAGGAACCAACCAGGGCAAATCAAGAGGGATGAATCCCCAGCACAGGCCCTGGAGGAGTTGTTTCATGCTACATAGGAAACCCTTGAAATAAATCCCATTGGACCTCTACTCAGATCACCTAGTACTCCTGATCTGCCCCCAGAACCATAACTACACTGCCTCCGAGAAAACGGCATCAAGTCATCCTACATGTACCACAGAGCTAAGTGGTAGAAAAAGGGGAAACAAGAAAATAATTAGAAAATACTTAGAAAAGAAGATATATTTGCTAGGGGAAGTAAATTGGGATTGGGGAAGACAAAAAGGAAATTAAAATAGAAGGTGGGAAGGAAGAATGAAGTTTCTGGCCTGGAAAAAGAGAATCATTCTCAGTGTTCCTATTACACAGATGCATTGTCGGTGTCCTGCATTAAAATATAAATTCAGTGTGGAGGCAGCAAGCCTGGCGGTAATGCACACAGGCAGAGAGCCAAGAGCCTCGGCTGTTGGCAGCCACTTGGCCTCCAGGGCCCCTGTGACAGAGTCCAGGTTATATCTGTCAGACACTGAGCCACCGAACGCTGTTATTTCTTAGTTAAGGATCCTGATGTTGGCTTTGAAATCTTCCTCGTTTGAGGAGCACTGTGCCATAAGCAAATGGTGATTGCAGAGTAGAAAGGAACAGGATTTACTATGTCTGGCAAGGAATGATAGTAAGTATAGTATTATTCAAACAAATGCTGGTGGTGGGCGATGAAGGCTCTCCCCAACAAATTGCATTGTCTCTTAGGCTATTTATGTTTTCAAAGACTATTTATTGAAAGTCTTGTGAGTGCTGGGCACATAGCTGTGAATAAGAGAAATGCGCTTCCCAGGCAGTCAGAGAGAAAATAACTAAGCACATAACTGAACAAGATAATTTCAAATGGAGATAAAAATGTGAAAAAAAATTGAGGAGAAATAATTGAATAACTGTTGGGAAAGGACTATATTACATTAATAGAGCGGTCAGCAAAGGCTGCTCTGACAAGGTGGTCAAGAGCTGAATTGAGTGTCTTTACGCAAAGAGGCAAACATCACACATTAAATGTAGGAATAGCGTGTGCAAAGGTCCTGAGGCTAGACAGAGATTGTATTCTGGTAACCAAAAAGAAATCAGCAAGGCTAGAATGGAGAAAGAAAGGAGAAACATATGGAAGGAGATAGTAGCAGCGGAAAGAAGTCATGGAAGGAGCTGTGGCCACAGTCAAGAGTTCTACATTTATCATTTATTTTATTTATTTATTTATTTTTGAGACGGAGCCTCAATCTATCCCCCTGGGTAGAGTGCCATGGCTTCACAGCTCATAGAAACCTCCAACTCCTGGGCTCAAGCGAGTCTCCTGCCTCCGCCTCCCAAGTAGCTGGGACCACAGGCGCCCGCCACAACGCCTGGCCATTTTTTTTGTTGCAGCCATCATTGTTGTTTGGCGGGCCCA
>CAUYQV010024049.1:0-59511 GCA_963574575.1 Galagoides demidoff | reverse complement strand
TTTTTTTTTTTTTTTGAGACAGAGCCTCAAGCTATCCCCCTGGGTAGAGTGCCATGGCATCACAGCTCATAGCAACCTCCAACTCCTGGGCTCAAGTGAGTCTCCTGCCTCCGCCTCCCAAGTAGCTGGGACCACAGGCACCGGCCTCAACGCCTGGCCATTTTTTGGTTGCAGCCATCATTGTTGTTTGGCGGGCCCGGGCTGGGGATTCGAACCCGCCACCTTAGGTGTATGTGGCTGGCGCCTTAGCTGATTGAGCCACAGGCGCCGAGCCTATAGTATTTTTTCTAGGATGAGTTCACAAACTTAATTGTCAGCCCTAGTATATAAACACACAAACAGATGTATGGGGGGGGTGTATGAATAAAATTATGAGGAATTGACTCAGGCATTTCTGGAAGCAAAGAAATTCCACAATCTGCTGTTAGTAAACTGGAAACCCCTCACGAAAGCAGGAGGAATAGCTCAGTCTGTGTTTAAAGGTTTAAGAATAAGGGAGCCAATGATGAAAGTTTTATTCCAAGGTCAAAAGACCAGCATCACAGCTTGGGAAGTCAATCAAAATTTTCCCTTCCTGGCTCGGCGCCTGTGGCTCAACCGGCTAAGACTCCAGC
This sequence comes from Galagoides demidoff, assembly GCA_963574575.1. NCBI lineage: Eukaryota > Metazoa > Chordata > Mammalia > Primates > Galagidae > Galagoides > Galagoides demidoff. Next base: position 58,897 of record CAUYQV010024049.1, on the reverse strand, counting down.
CACATACACCTGAGCTGGCGGTTCGAATCCAGCCCGGATCCGCCAAACAATAATGATGGCCAATGAGGGCTGTAACCAAAAAATAGCTGGGCTTTGTGGCGGGCGCCTGTAGTCCCAGCTACTTGGGAGGCTGAGGCAGGAGAATCGCTTGAGCCCAGGAGTTGGAGATTGCTGTGAGCTGTGATGCCATGGCACTCTACCCAGGGCAACAGCTTGAGGCTCTGTCTCTAAAAAATAAAAAATTAAAAAAATTAAAAAAAATTTTTTCCCTTCCTCCGCCTCTTGTTCTATTAATGCCCTCCATAGATTGAATGAGGATCACTTACTTTAAGCAAGGCAGTATGTTTTTCTGAATTCAAAAATTAAAATGCTAATTTCATCCAAAATCATAGGCACACTCTGAAATAATGTTTGGGCAAATAAAGTCACATGTCACATAACGATCTTTCAATTACAGACCATATACACTATAGTGTTGCCTAAGATTATAATGGAACTGAAAAATTCCTATAGCACAGTGAAATTGACTCATTATTGAATCATGAAGAAATTACTAATTTTTTTAATTAACTTCACACAGCCTTAGTGTATAGTTTTTGCAAAGTCTGTGGAGGTGTACAATTGTGTCTTAGTGCTTTACATTCACTCACCATTCACTCAGACTCAGCCAGAGCAACTTCCAGTCCTTCAAATTCCATTTATGGTACATGCCCAATATAAATGTACTTTTTTTTATCTTTTATACAATATTTTACTGTGCCTTTTCTATATTTAGATACTAACATATTTTCCATTGTGTTACAATTACCTACGGTATTCAGTATAGTCACTTGCTGTACAGGTTTGTAGCCTAGGAGCAATAGGCTATACGTTATAGTTTAGGTGTATAGTAGGCTATTCCTTCTAGGTTTGTGTAAGTGCCCTCTATGATATTCACACAAATTACCTAAGAATGTATTTCCCATAAACTACTCCCATCACTGAGGAATATATGACTATATCTGAGCAGTCTATGACACCGTCAAAAGTAACCGTCGCACTTGTTTTAGTTTTAGTTGATAATCATGACCGCATGAGTAACACTGTAGAAATATTCCTGTTGAGCAGACTGATGGTGGGTGGAGAAAGAAAACTTTGGACTCAAAGAAAATGTTTGTTACCTAAAATGGAATGAGTGGTGCTATCACTATTAAATTAGAAATACTTACAAATCAATAAGAGAGAGATGAACACTTGGTAGAAAAATAGATGATGAAAAATATAAACAATTAGTAAATGCAGAAATGCAAACATTTTGTAAAAGATGTTCATGTTTTCTACTCATCAAAAAGATTAAAATAATTATTATTATAATATGCAAACATTTTTCAGCTCCTAAGTAGATTAGAAATGAAATTTTAAAATTAGTGCCAACACTAATAATTGTTTGGCAGTATTTTCTAACTTGAGAATATACAATCCTCTATCTATGAATGTTTTCAAAGGAAACAAAGGAAAATTTTACAAAGATTTATTTCTACAGATGCTAAAAGAGATATTACTAGCAATCATGAGAAACAGATAACCCAAATATTCATCTGTAATTGTTTGGTTACATAAATATGGCACATATTTAGTACAGAATATAAATTAGCCTTTAAAAATATTGTATTGATCTCCATTTATACATAGACTTTATTAAGTAAGTGACAGTAGACTATGAAACCATTTTTCTAAAATTGAGTAAGTATACATAGAAAGAAGTTAAAGAGATACTATAAAATTCAATGTTTTATTTTTGAAATATGCATATAATTATGGAGGCTTTTCACCGTACACATCTATCTATATATATGTTTATTTTTTAGAAAAAGAATGTGATATATTTTCAAAAATATTAAAGTTATGTAAGAAATGAAGAAAGTCTCTAAAAACTTTCCGATTAAAAGCAAAAATTTTCTTTTAGATGCAAAATAAGTTATACAATATCAATAAAAGACCCAGCTTCTATGTTTGTAATGACAGAAACCATCAAAAAAACAAAAAACAAAAAAACCTAGTCCTTGGAATTTACTGCAATTCCTTCACTGCCAAGAACGATATCAACTACCTCCATCTCAGGGAATAGCACCATTACTTTTCCTCAGATACCAGTCGACTTCATAAAAAAATCCAATCTCTCTTCATTACTGGCCCCTGAACAAGATGTCTATTTAGTCAATTTTCCAGACCAAGAAAAACAAAAGTTCCATAGTTCACTCTAAACCTCAAAACCCCAAATGATTATTTCAAATAGATGAGGTCCAAAATTGAGACTTTTCAGGGAATAGTAAGATCCATTTTGCCTCTAAGGTGCCTATGCTTTTAGAACTAAGTGATGCAAACTTCCGTGTCTTTGCCACCGGAGATTTCTAAGATTCGATTTCCCTGGAGGCTGACGATTGCAAAATGTTTTTGTATCATGATGCCAGACTTGTCAGTTTTTTGATTATTCTCATCAATGACGAAACTGAAGCTTTGAAAACTGAGCCATTCTGTTTTTATCACCAGGATAAGTAATGGTTAATGATTATAAAATATAACTTTAGTGAACTTTCTTAAAAGCCTAAGAAGACAGGTGATGATTGACCTTCAGTGTGATATTTGATTCTTGTTTCATGTAATGAATACTTCTGCTCCTCTCTTTTTAATATTTACACAAAAATATTCTTAATTATTCCAATAGTTTAAAAGATTCATAACTGTCCCTTTGAGACCATTTTAAGAATCATCTTATAAGTAAAAGCCACTCTGTTAAAAGTTTTGTTTTTAGAATGTCTATCATATTTCATAAAAGTATGAGTTCTAGTCTCAGTTTTCAATTAAAGAAAACCTCATTTTATAGCCATATTCCCGATAGCATTAAGTAGAATAACAAGATAGAAATTTGCAGTAACATATATTTAAAAATTAAAATAATAATTCTGTTTTCTTTAGATATGTACAGGAAAAACTAAAGTTCCTCCTTATTTCTTTTTAACATAATTACAATAGGAAAGGTAAATATGATTATTATATTTAAAGTGCCTTAAAAATATTAGCCGTTTTGTGTTATCTATACAAGTTAATATTTTTAATTAGATTTGTTATACATCCTTGGATGCTAAGAATTTTATAGATAAGGGAATAATATTTAGAGGAATTCTATTAATGTTTTTACGTTACATAATCAATAGGTAGTAAATCTAAATTCCAAATCTATTCTGCTTGCCTCTAAGCCTTTCTTCAATTTTACTTGTTACATAAAAAACTTCATAATGTGACATTTTAAAGCCCTTTGACAAAGCATCATGTGCTAAAAATTATAATATTAATAGTTGATACTATTATGAAATAATTTTAGATCTAAGTTATATTCAAAGAATGTGAACTTAGTAATATTTTTATTAAGTATAGTTGTTTAAAATAAACTTAAATAAGATTATAGTATGAAATAGAATGTTCCTATTCAGTTAATCAAATGAATGGAAATTGACACTGTCAGAACATAGGCTTTAAAATTAAATATATACATATGTTTGCTTCAGAGTTCAGCTCCCAGATTTACCACTATGTTTGCATTAGATAATTTGCTTAATTCAGTTTCTTTACCTGGAAAAAGAATATTCTAGTTGTAGCAGACATTTTGATAATTTTTTTCCTAAGTTTTACTGTATCATCTTTTACTTTTCCTAGTGGTACCCGATCTACCATTAAGCAAATTTTTGATAGTCTGCAGATTTTTTTTTTAAGTCATACCTCTAGGTACTGTGTTTCCCTGAAAATAAGACCTACCCAAAAAATAAGCCCTAGCAGGATTTCTATGCATTTGTTAAATATAAGCCCTACCCTGATAAGACCTAGTGATGGGCGTGGCTATGCAGCATATTCTGCATCCCCTGAAAATAAGCCCTAGTGTCTTCTTGAGAAAAAATAAATATAAAACAGTGTCTTATTTTCGGGGAAACACAGTATCTTCCTCTCTCTGCTCACTTTCACAGTCTATCACAAGGGGACAGAGCTCTCTTCCTGCACCTGAGAATGGACATGAAGAGACCATGTCTCCAAAGCTTGACCGATAAGAGGCTAACCCCAGGACTTTAAATCTAGAGGGAGTGACACAAAGTGGGGAGAATGTTGACGCCACACTCATCACAGCTAAGGGGATTATTTAGGGGAGAGGTGAGCATAAGAACCACAGCATTCTCTTGACTGTGATTACTACCATTCAAGATCTAAGTTTAACCCTTGTTTTATGCCTATTTTCTCAAACTTGCTTTCTAAGCTCAATTTTGTAAACAGCTCACATAAATTTTTCCTGAGCAATTCTCTTTTTTTTTTTTAACTAAATACAGAGTTCTTTTTCCGTGACTTGTCACCTAAAGCATGACTAAGACATTAACAATCCAGGTGAAATGATATAATTCATGTGACAGTGTTAGAAAGACTGACACATGGTGCCTAATTTAGTAATGGGAGTTGCTTTATTATATTTATTACTTTTTGTGATTTTTTTCACAAAGGATTTATGAATCCTGGAATTATTCAGATGTGTTCCATACACAGTCCTAAGGAAGGACACTCTTATACACAAAACATATTGCTGAACTCCTAAAAGAAAATGCCTTAGTTGTATTGAGCTTTCAATTCCAGGTTCTTAGCAACGTGCTTTTATACATAGAAGCACTCCAGAAACATTGGTAGATAAATGAATTAATAAAAGCTTGAATGACAGAATGAATGAAGGTGTAAAACTGTTCTCACTTTCCCCCTACTCTGCTCTACCTTTAAAACATGATGAGGAGACGACAAAATGGCAAGAGGATGAAAAGACAGTGACTAATTTCAATATTTTTTGGACAAGTGAACCTTTTCTTACGAAGAAAAAGAGAGTGGCTATGGTATAAAGTAACCATTAGAACAAAGGCACAAAGGTTTCTATTTACAAAATAATGCAAAGAAAAAGAGAAAAAATATTTAAAATATTTAAACACATATATGATTAGGCAGATGAAATTGAGTGGAAGGGATAGAAATAGATGCCAGACTTCTTAGAACATGCTTTGCTATGCAAATGTAAGTTTGATAACATACACTTTAAATAATTTAAAATTTAACACCCTAAAATTAAAAATGAAATAAAAACAAACTAGTGGTTTAGCCAATTGGTGACAATACCACACAAAAACTAATTAGTACAAATGACCCCCATATACCATAACTTGATCACACAACTCCAATGAGATATACTGTAAGGAAAAAAATAAGTATTAATTTTTAAACTGTGCTCAGTAATACTATTGTTGGTAATTTTTTTTTTATTTTGTTTTATCTCAATACTATTTTGTGAGTATATTTGATGAATAAAAGGAATTTAAGTCTATGTTTAAAGCTGAGATTTTCAGCTTACAGAGGAGATATCTGTGATCTGTTTGCTGGATTAATACCCCAAAGTGTTGATATAAACCAGCTCAGGAAGAACAGAGCCCTGTGCTGCCCAGTCCTGGCTACAGCTCAGCCAGCCTCGCCAACCCGAGCAGCAGAAGGCAGGCTCGTTGAGAGGATGTCAGCCGGACTGTGCAGAACCCACCCACATGTGAGGATTATCAGAACATTGCAGAATGGCTTCTGGGCCACACCGGATACCCGCCTCAAGGGCAGGGATCTGTGGTTCTGGCTTAGGAGTCCAGCTGATGAATTAACTCAGCCCCAAATGTTTGACTACAGCGAAATACCTAATTTCCCCCAAAGTACAGCACCAAGTCCTGCTGGTGGGCAATCTTGATGGCAGAATCTGTGTTATGAGCAGGGCAGGTTCCACTCTTCCGAAGGGAACCCTCTCTGGAAGGTGACATTCCTGGTGAGGGTCTTCCAGCTTACATAGGTGTGGACACCTTGGTGGTTGGCACTGCAGCTGGAGGGAGGCCTCAACCCCAAGTCTGAAGTTGGAGATACCATGCTGATCCGTGATCACATCAACTACCTGGTTTCTGTGGTGAGAACCGACCGATAGGGCCGACTGATGAGTTTGGAGTTCCTTTCCCTGCCATGTCTGATGCCGGTGAACAGCCCACGAGGCAGAAGGCTCTCAGGGCCTGGAAACAAACCGCGAGGAGCAAGCACTGAGGGAAGGCACCTGGGGGTGGTGTGGACCCCAACTATGAGAATGAAGAGAGTCGTCTGATGCAAACTTTGGAGGCGGATGCTGTTGGCATGAGCACAGTACCAGAAGTGACAGTTGCATGGCATGCAGACATCGAGTCTTCCGCTTCTCACTCATTACTAGCAAAGTCATCACGGATCACTAAAACCTGGAGAAGGCCAATCACATGCAAGTATTAGAGGCCGCACAGAAACGGAAGCTTGTCATCACTCTTGTCACCAGCATTCCACGTCCAGGCAGTGCCTGCTGACCGGCCCTGAGTCTTCTGGCATCTCCCGTATTAGAACCAAGTAGCTGCTACCTACAGTGTCCCTCCACTGGGGCCATGTGCCGCTGCCCTCAAGTAGCACTGGTAGCAGCAGGAGCTAGTGATTCCCCATCCTCCACCTGCCCGACTTTCTCTCCCACCAGGCCCTTCTGGTGCCAGGTCTTTTGCTCAGTTGTCTTCTTAAAGTGGTTTCCCCCCTTTTTCTTCTCCAGTAGTCAGAGCTCACACCGTACACTCATCTGTGTATCTGCCCGGGATTTGACTTGGGCCTTCTCTCTGCACATCAGCTGCTACTGATGTTTTCCGTAACACTTTCACGTGCCTGGGGATTGTCTTGCCTCATCTAAAGTGCTAGAGACCAAACAAGGATCAGCCCCATGCCTTTTGTACTTCATTAAACACCATAATACTTTAAGAATAAAGAGAAAGATTAAATAATTTTTTTAAAAAAATCCCATAGTTTTGAATTTGACTTTGAAATGTCAAAATCATATATACATCTGATATCTTTGCTTTTTGTACATAAATGGTTAAAGCATATATATATACTTTTATATACATATATATTTACACACACACACAGATATATATATAATTTTCTTCAATACAATAGGGATTCTGCCTAATAAATGCTAACATTGTAACTTAATTGTACCCTTACATTAATCTGAAATGAAAGAAAATAAAATGAGGAGAATAATATTATATATACGAGATATAACACTTGGCACATAGCAAATACTCCCTAAGTAGTTATTATGAGTGGTTATATTATTGGAGATAGTTTCTCCTAAAATAACTCTCCATTTGCCTTCAGAAGGATCTCAAAATGAATTTTTTCACTCTTAAAAAAATAATTTCTATTTATAGTCATTTGAGTGCATGTTATCTCAAAACCATTTATAGAGAAAATGAATTAACTCACTCAATGTATGAATACGAATGGGCTCACGCATTCATTTTTCACCTCTGGAAACTTCCATTCAAATCCTTGCTTCAGTCTTGAGTGAAAATGAATTTAATGGTCTGCCTCTCAATGGCCCGATTATCACAAAGCTGCCATGCAAGTCAGTATTATTTAGCACAATTGCCATTCTGTCAGTCTCTGCTCAAAATTAAGCCAAGATTAAAATTAGCCAATTGTTTTACAGTTCTTAGCACACCATATTCCTAAGTCCTGCTGCCCATATTATTTTAGCTCTAAGCCACATCCTAAAGATGTTTGATTCATGGTTTACATGCTCCAGTACTATGGCTTTCAAGATTGTCTAAACATTAGAATCAACTGCAACCTTTTAAGAAAGATTTATGACAACACAGAAATTCTGATATAATTGATCTTGTGGATATTCAGAGATTGGTATTAAAAAGTAAGTAAGTAATGCCCAGGCTATTTTCTTTGGTGAGAAAAACTAGTGTCATTCTATTCAAAGTTGATTTATGTGCCAGAATATTTGGCATCTCTTGGAACTTAGTAGAGATGAAGCATCTCAGACTACACCACAGAACCTCTGAACAGAATTTTCATTTGACAAGATCCCCAAGTGAATCAAGTGTACCTTGTAAATTATATTTTGCAAAGTACTAACCAACAGTGCTTAGAATTCAGAGTTTTTGCTTAAGCTATAATATGTAGTTCTATATTGTACCTACTAATTAAGCTTTTTCATTACATTTGTATAAAAAATTAGAAGGTAATTAAGTGAAAGCAGTATTCATAAAGTTATAAATCACCTTAAACCTAAAAAAAGAATAATGGGGTGCTCAAGGAAAAAGAAACAGCATTTTCAAGCATAATCATAATAGTAATTGTCATGATCATCATCATCATGGTATTATAAGTTTCCACAGAAGTGGAAGAAATGTCATTTGAATGATAATTTAGACTTAAAATTGAGCACTTATAGTAGCTGCAAGTAAAATTTCAGAATAGTTTTTAATAGACTGAATGAATAGCTTATATTCAGTTCTGAAAATAATACACATATTACTATCCATAGACAAGTACATACGACATCCATTTCATGTATATAAGAGTTTGTAGAGAAATTATGTAAATCTATATGCTACCAAATCTCTGAGTTTCTTCCTCAGTAAACATGATAAGTTTTCAAATACCTTGAGTGAAAATTTAGTTGAGAACCTTTCCTTGCATTCTTTCCATTCTTAACTGGTGAAGTATCCTTTTAGAAACATAAATCTGATCATAAAATTTCCCTACGTAAATTCTCAAAAACGATTTCATTCCATTAAAAGCGAAATAACACAAACAAACAAATAAACAGCAAAATTAAACTCTAGAGTCTTAGCTGGACTTAAAAAGCCCAGGCCACCTCACCAAAAATTCCTCTTTTTTTACCCACCCCCACACAGAGATCTGCCTTCTTTCATTGGTCACACCAAGCTGCCTTCCTACATGAGGCCTTTGGACCAGTTCTTTCCTTGAGCAAGATACTACCTTTCTTGCTCATATCTGTAATAAGAAATTAAAGATAGAATATTAAAAGATTATAAGCTTCATGGAAAACTGGAAAGGATATAGATATCAAATGGATAAGAATATGTAAAATTTTTATGTTTAAAAGTTTCCATTTCTTAAACATCTACTATAACAAGCATTGTGTTGGGTCATTATCTCACTTTCTCAAGTCCTCACAACACTACTAAAACTTAAAGTTGGCATTATTTTATAGAAGCAATATATTTGTGACTCATAAGAACTTACCAGAAGTCCCATGACTAGTAATGTTGAATCCAAGATTTAAACTCAGAATAATCTATACCCAATACTCTCTCTTATTAAAAAAGTTTGATGACCCATATAAAGGAATCTTTCAATTTTACTAGACTTCCTAACAGTCATAAGGTTTTAAATATATTGTCTATAGTTTGATTCCATTGAGATTAGTTCTCTACTGTCATACTTACGCCCTACATCAGATGATAATATATGATATATACACAGACACACATATATACACACACCACACAAAAGCTTACGGTGTAAAAATTGTATTTACGCTTATAAATTAAAGCATAGATATAATACATTTGTCAGAAATTCTTTAGGCCTTTTCCATCACTAGCTCTCTCATCCCCTCTAAGTCTCCAAATCATTTTATAAGTGCTCAAAAGGTTTTTTTCCTTTTTACTAAACATTTAATTTTAACATGATTATAGATTTATAGAGAAATTGTGAAGATAGTACTGAGAATTCATATATTCTCTATTCCCGATTTCCACTCTCAGTTTGTTTTGTTATAATTATTAAACCAATTTTGATACATTGTTTTTAACTAAAATCAGCATTTTATTCTGATATCCCTGGCATTTAACTAATGATTTTATTCCGTTCCATGATTCTCCCCAATATACTATATTATATTCAGCCATAATGTCTCCTTTGGTTCTTTCTGTTTCTCAGACTCAACTTGATTTTGATGACAGGGAAGCATTCAAGAATAGTAGTAAAGGATATTTCATAGAATATCCCTAAAGTTCGAGTGTCTGATGTTTTTCTCATGATTATACTTGTGCTGGATTTTGGAGACTACAAGGTAATGCTTTATTTTCATTAAGTTATACAATGGAATAGGTTATCAGCATTTTACATTACATATCATTATTATTGTTAACATCCACAGGAAAGTTAATCTTTTTGTCCCTTTCCTTGTCATATTCTTTGGAAAGTAGTCACTGTATGTGGCCCACACTTAAGGAGTGGGTACCCCCTTGAAGGAGGATTGTGTACATAAACTATGTGAAACTCTACTGATTGAAAAATATGTCCATTTTCCTCCCATGTGTTTATTCATGTAATCACTTATTTATACACATATAGAACTATATCTTATTTTATACTTTTGGTTATAATCCAATATAATGTTGTTATAGACTATAAATGTCCCTTTCCTATTCCCCCCCATTATTGTGTTCTTAGAGATATATTGGAGTTATTTTTATTTTTTGTTTATGTATTTATTTATTTATTTATTTTATTTTATTTTTATTTTTTGCTGTTTGTTTTTGGTCGGGGCTGGGTTTGAACCCACCACTTCTGGCATATGGGGCCAGTGCCCTACTCTTTTAAGCCACAGGCGCTACCCCCTTTATTTATTTATTTTTAAGAGACAGGATCTTGTTTTGTCACTAGCCCTGAGTACAAGTAGTGTGATCAAAGCTCACTACAACTCAAACTCCTGGGGTTTCACCATGTTGCCTAGGCTGGTCTATAACCCCTGACCTCAAGGAATCCTCTAGCATCAGCCTCCGAAAGTACTGAGATTATGGGTGCTAGCCCCTGAACCCAACCTGTAGCTATTTTTGAACACTTTTTTACTTTCCAGCACAATAAAATGCTCCAGCATCATCTTGTACATTGTATATTCCTTGTCACACTCTTAGAATTAGCCATTTCTGCAAGAGTCCCTGGTTTATTTCATTAGACAATAATACTACATATCAAAAACTAAGAACTGGGCTGTAGATGCCCATTACTACTGGAAAGCAGTTACTTTTAGGTCTTCTCAGCTGACAAAAGAAGGGGATATATACTTGTGTACATTATTTAAATGTGTATATATACACACATTTGCAAATATTTCCATATGTAACTATCTACATCTATGTTAAGTTAAACTTAATTTAGTCACGTTTCCAACATTAATCTATGAGCAGACTGATTAATCTAACCTCCTGCTCTTGATGATGAGTAACCTACCCCTTCTACAGTGAAAAGCTTGGCTTATGACATCCATTGATTTAATCATTCAGTTTCAGTATACACCTATAATACGTATAATAACCTGTACCTCTATGAGAAATAACTTTGACAACTGGGGTAGATGGCTTAGACACAGTTTCTTTTGTCTGTAGTCTTATGTATGCCACTCATTCACAAAGTTACCCTTGTGTTTAAAGTTATGGAGTTGAATGTACCACAGGCTTTAAATTCATCTAGTATCTTTTTATTTTTCCTCTCCCCTCCTAACTTTGGGATTCCCCACCCACTTCTTCATAGGCAGTGTCTGTATCATGCAGCTATAATCCATGGTTGTTACACCTCTGCCTTGTTGGTGAGTTGGTAAGGTGTGGGGAAAAGAATTCTATAATCTCATGATTAAATTTGGTTGGGGTGAGAGCCAAAGAAATGTTCTTTTTTCAGGTAGGATAAGGCCTTACAAAAGTATTTTCCCCTGGAGAGGTCTTTGTTATGGTGTAAGATATAAAGGTATTTCCCAAAGAATTATCTTCCCTCTCCCCCTCAGAGTCACCATGGGGTGCTTTTCTGGCTCTTAACCATGAGAACATACTTAGTAAAATCTGGTTCTTGGAGGTAAAACTTATGAAGGTGTTGAGATTCCACCAAGAATTCAGTTCCTAGAAGTCCCTAAATCTCAAGCTAGTCCATATCTTCTCCAGAAATTTTTGCCCAATTGCTATTTAAGTGTTCCTAATTGTTTATGGTTCCAGAAACTCCTGGTATAGATAAATATATTTCAGCTGCAACCCTCTGTATTTCTCTACCTTTTCAGATTTAAATATGGTGGTTTCCCCTACAACCACCTGATAGGTCCAAGAAAAGTTGTTGATTTTCAGTTTGTTCAGCTTTTGTTTGGTGTATACACAGGGATGCTGACTTTCAAGCTTTTACACAATAAGGATGAAACCAAATGCTCCCATCATGTGAGATAAAAAGATGCTGGAATTTCTATTTCTTCAATTCTTTATTTTCTAGTCAGTGATGCCTTAGAAGCATGAATATTTAGAATTACAAAATCAGAAGATATAAATAACCTGTGATTTTTTAACAAATGATTTGAAAGCCTGACATTATAAAGTTAGTGTTCACCAATACTAATTTTCATGTTTCCTACCCATACCCTGTGGAATTGGCTAAGCATTTTGGTGTTCAAAGGGCATTATTGAGAACCTGAATCTTAATTTGTTTCTGAAAAGAAAAAGATTAATCATTCTTCAAAAAGTACTTGAATGTTACTTACGAGTTATTAGATATGAGAATGCCTTGCACTACATTTTTAGGTTGAGGTTTTGGGAAAGAAAATCAAACTCAAAATGTCAAGATGTTAACTGTTATCAAAAATGTTCAACCAGAGATTTGCCTTCAGCATAGTCAAGCTAATACTAATGTAGAATATATTTTTGTATCTCTTTTCCTAATAGCGTATTACATGATCCTTGGGGGGGCAAGTAATTTTTCTTAATGATAGTAATTGCAATAGAGTTTAAAATGGCTTAAAGCCAAGGCCATGTCAAATTTTTATGTCAATGAAATGGAAAGATAAGGAAGGAAGGAGTTGGATAAAAAGGAAAGTAGTGAAGAAAAGAGAAAATGTTTGTGGATTGTAACCTTATAGACATGAGCATGAAGCACACCAAGAGTAAGACTGTTACTGTGAAATTTGCACTTGTGTCAGAAAAATAGAGAATATTTAATAGCTAATTATCCTTCCTAACATACTAAACACATTGTGACCATAGTATGATGGGGAATTCAGTCTAAAAATAGGCATAAATGACTGAATAAATGGCATAATGCTTTAATCAACTATGAAACAGTATCTTGTACAGCCACCAGGAGAAAAGCAATTGCTCCTCGAAATTGGTTCCCCCAAAATAACATCCTTTTTAATATCACAAGTCAACCTGGTAGAGAATATAGTATAATAATAATTGCATACTAGCTTATCATTTAAAAATACCTTTGACATACAACATCCCAGTAACTACTTATAGCCAACTCTTTCAAGGAGGAATTGTTAGCATATTACGTAATTTGCCCAAGGTTACAGCTCACAAGTGATGGGGCTTACTGATGCCTTGAAAAGAATCTCTTCAGGTCATTACATCATCAAGGAGTTTAGAAGTAAAAAAAAGAAAAAAGCCCTCCTGAAAGTTAAAGATACCCTTCTTGTCCTTAAATGTCAAACAGAGATGGTTGATCCTATTGGGCCAAGAGTCTTCCTGAAAAATTATTCTTCATTTTTTAATTTTTATTTTTTGAAACTGAGGCTCCTAACCTCAAACAATCCTCCCACCTCAGCCTCCCAAAGTGCTAGGATATAGCATGAGCTACTGCATCCACCTGGTGTTTCATATTTTCTAATATTCATAAATTTCCCTCCTAGTCATGGATAGAAACATTTTTTAACATTACATTCTAGCAAAGGAGAGAGCCCACCTTGCATATGCCCAGGAGTCTTTTGTTAGAGAAAGTACCCTTTTTAAGTGTTGGGATATTCAAAAGCCTTTTCGATAAAATTATAGTTATGTTAAGTCCTAGAAAAATACCACTATCTATATGAAAGGTATAAAAGTATTATTTTTGGTGACTAGGAAATTTTTGAAAGAGAGTGACTTAAAAAATTCAGTTGTATGCAGTGATGACTGTAATGTCTATAGAAATATGAACTCCATGGTGGTAGCACTTGTGTGCAAAATTAACCTGATTGAATGGTAGCCTCCATGCATACTAACACAAAAATTACTGTCGAACACAACTGTCACGGAACAGAAAGGCAAACAGACCAAAATAGAGTGTTTCGGTCATATACACTATTAAATTAGTTAAGTAATAGGGTAAAACTTGGGTACATTACCACACTTAGGATAAGGTACATGTTGAAGGATGAACATCCCTACCTGGATTCTGGGTACACAATTTTCATTCCTTTTTTCCTGAAATACTTCAGCCTTTCCTACAAATAGTGTGATTACAAGTTCTAGGTTTTATAATTGACCAAAAGAGCTCACAAATAGACCGGTTCCCTGGTCCAACAGCATGTACTTGCTCTATCAGAGAGTCACTTGGAAAATGATGTCTGACCTATGGCTGTAAAGGCCATGAGTTTTATTTGTCTTACACAAATAAATTTGTGTAGTGTTACACTATACAATTACAGTAACGTACAAATTGTATAATTTTTAGAAGACCTTCTAAAAAGGTCTTGTGCCTTGCCTTTATTCTCAGGCAGTCATGAAAGATAAGTTACATCAATCTGGTGCTTTTAAAAAACTTGTATAAATTTTAAAGATAAGCAGCTACTCTTTAGAGGCTAAATGACATTAGATGTATTAACTTGTTAAGCTGGTAGAATATAGTAGCAATGTGCTGATCAGTAAATCATTACATAATAATAGGAAAAATTACCTCCTTATATATTAATGTGTTTGTAATGCTGGATGGCTGAATGCTATGATTCTGTGTTTATATTCAACAAGGAGGATTCCTCTGTGTGTGTGCTATATATATATGTGTGTGTGTGTAAAAAATATATTTATTATAGTATAAAGAACACACACATTTCTCTGTGTATCTGCTATATATATACTAAAAATGTGTGTTCTTTATACTATATGTAGAGTATATATATTTTATATATGTGAAGAGTACATATAACGTACTTTACACATATATATTCCACATATAGTATAAAGAACACACATTGGCAGTGTTTCATAGATAGTGTTTCCTCGTATAGCACAAGTCTTTCTGTTTCGTTCTCACTCTCACTTGTAAGCCAACCAGTTTTTAAAATCTATGTTGTCATCCCACCATGGACACTGTCCACCAAAATGACACATCCGCATTAGGAATTTTTGAAGCCTAAATATACACACTGTCAGGGTGCTCATCTAAAGCTTGATTTAAAATATGTAGAATTAATTTGTAGAAAAGTGTAGAAATTGTTTTGATGCCACCTAAGCTAGATACACAGATATATTTCATGGCTCAATTTTTGTTTGGGGATTTTATACATATATGCGATTATATATGCCTCTCAAGAAAATCCTGTGCCAATTTATTTTTATTTCTTTAAGGTTTTTTAAAAAAGACACATGTAATATGAGATTTCTCCTTTGCATGCTCTCAGAATCACCACATCATGGAGTATTCATCACATCTAATTTTCATCATTTAATACCCTCAATTTCAGATGGAACTTTTTGTCCCTTCCAGACATTTATGATCAAAAAATTAATAATGCTTAAATATCCAATGATACATACTCTGGTCTCGTAGACATCATCACCTTGTCACCAAATTTTACTTTCCAGTCTCAGCAGGACTCAGCATCCTTTCTTGATGCTTTTTCTCAGTCCTCCAGACCAAAAGCTTCATATCCCTTTTTCTAAACACAGAGGGCAGATTCATCTTAACGGGCTTTCAACCATAAACTTTAATAGCACTTTAAACTGCCTCAAAATGGAATTTCTTCTTTAATTAAGAAGATGTTACTTTGTACATCATAATTGAAATACATCAAAAAGTTCCTTGTTAAAGCTTAAGATATATTACAAAGCCATTCTATAGTATGGCTGCAGGGCTTTCCTAATTGGAAGAATGACAGATCAAATTCTGGAGAAAGTTATGTCAGCTGGATTGCCAGAGACAGAGCAGTTTATTTAAATTGTGCAGGCAAAACAATTAGAGGACATGTCTAATCATGGTGTTTTGTTTCATTTTGTTAAAATGAAACACAAGCTAAAATCAAATAATAACAATGTATGATGTACCTCTGTACTGGAAAAAATTCAAATTCTAGACTTAATGTCACAAATGTATGTGCCTTTATATCAGTAATCTTAAAATGCCCTTAAGAAGGAATAAATGTTTAGAGAAAACTCTAATTCTATCATAGAAATTTGACATGAGGGACTTATTTTAAATAACCAAAGTGATTTAGAAAGACATTATTTTTGTTAGAGATACAATTTATCAATTGTCGCATTTTTTAATATTTCCCAATTATTAGCTGTCTTTATTTCACTGATTAGAAAGTGTGAGAACTAAGGCCAAATTATTTCTACTTTTATTTAGTACAAGTTGCTTATGCACATTACATGTCGTCCAGACAAAAACATTTCTCTGTTCAACTCTGTACCACACTCTGAAGCTACTATTTTAAAAGTCTTTTCATATGTTCTATTTCAAATATGCCCCTGACCCAGACACTCTTAATTTATACCTCACAGAAAATGTACCTGACTTTCACTACTAAACATATCAACTTGCCCTCCAAGCCTTCCCACATTTTTGCTTCCTTCTCTCCCTCCTCCTCAGAAGACATCCTTCATGAGGCTTCAGATCCCATCATTCTCCAAAATCCAATCCTATTAATAATCCCTTCTCACCTGTCTCAACTATCTTTTCTTTCTTTCTTTTCTTTTTTTTTTGCAATTTTTGAACCCACCACCTCCGGTATTTGGTGCCAGCACCCTACTCCTTTGAGCCACAGGCGTCGCCTCAACTATCTTTCCTATATATACAACTGCCTTCTTTGTATTCAACTGCACCTGCCCAATGGCCTTTTAAATAGGTTCAACACTGTGTCCATTTTCAAAAATAAAAAATTTAAAAGACTAATGGATGAACATTCCCCATTCTATGTTCACATCCTATCCAGTTGCTACCATGCTTGTTTTTTTCTTCTCCATAGAAATATTTATTAAAAGAGTTCTATATTCACTATTTTGGTTTGCATACCTACTACTCAGTCTTCAATTCACTGCAGTCTGGCTCCTGCTGACACCAGCTAAATCCAGTTAACAAGTGTTGGACTTTTCTTTAAAGGCATTCTCCCTCACTGGAGTTTGTTTCTGCTCATTCATTCCTTCATTCACCTACTCATCAGTATTTATTAATTTCTGAAGGGCACACAATATACCAGGCCTTAAACTAGGTATATGGGCTCTTGCAGTGAACAAAAGTTACAAATACCATAACTTATGGGAAAAGAAGCAGACAATGAAAATCTAAATAAGTAATATATTAGATTTAAAAGAAACAAAAAAAGCAAAGCAGAGAAATAAGTAGTTACCCTTGGCAGTTTGGAGTGTGAAATCCAAATTCAAAGACAGTGTTAAGAAAATATTTCACTGTGTTGTGATTAAAAAAAAAAAATGTGATTGAATAAGCATGTGGGTAAACCGACAGGGCTTTTCATGAAAAGATGGCAGAAATTTTAATTCCCAAAGTCAGTGACTGTTGAAAGTTTTCTCAAGTGCACAGTTTTGGTTCTTCTGCTAACTCTCCATTTTTTTTCTTTGCTTACAGGCTCATTTTCCTCTTCCCAGCCTTTAAATATTGTAAGACCCTTCATATGTGTTTGGTCTTCTTTTTACTCTTTTAACAATTCCTTTTTTTTTTTGAGACAGAGCCTCAAGCTGTCCCCCTGGGTAGAGTGCAGTGGCATCACAGCTCACAGTAACCTCCAACTCCTGGGCTCAAGCGAGTCTCTTGCCTCAGCCTCCCAAGTAGCTGGGACCACAGGTGCCTGCCACAATGCCTGGTTATTTTTTTTTTTTTTTTTGGTTGCAGCCATCATTGATGTTTTGGTGGGCCCAGGCTGGATTCAAACCCGCCACCTTAGGTGTATGTGGCTGGCGCCTTAGCCACTTGAGCCACAGGCACCAAGCCAAAAATTCCTTTCTTGATGTTTCACCCCCAAATAAGGTGTTAAAGATTAGCGATAGGGGTGTCTCTTGTGAATACCCTACCTATGAGTTAATAACGTGTGTATCAATCTGCCAAATCCAATCATGCTTTAGACATCGTAAAGAAATCTTATACTCACTTTGTCCAAAAATCAACCCTTGATTTTCTGCTTGGAATGTGGTGTTCCCACTAGTGCTTTCTACCTTAGTGAATGACACCATCTTTCTTAGGTTTCTCCAAAATCTGACAGTTCTCATCGATAGTTTCATTCCTTTGTCATATGACAGCTTATCAATTACTAGGATTTTCCAAGGTAATATCCTAAATATGTCTCTATTCAATTTAGTTCTCTCCATCCAAGTTACTGGCATCGATCCTCTGAAATACAACAATGTTCTTCAGACGGTTTCCATCTTTCTTCCCATTGCAGCTATGGGAACAGTTTTAGTAGCACCGTTAGATCTACTTCTTAAAACTCCTACTTTGAATACATTCAATTTTTTGTGGTCAATTAAATGTTTTCAATTGAACAAAATATTCTAATAGCCCCTGTGTTTTTATGACAAAATCCAAATGTTTAATATGGGAGAAAAAACACTGCAATGTGATTAGTAAAATCCTCTCTGCCCTCCTCTGTCACCATTTCCTCCTCCTTGTTCTATTCTAGACTAGACTTTCTTTAGGTTCTTCAAATATGACGTGCTCACAGACTAGGGATTTTGCTATTCCTGATACTGGAATTATATCTTTCACTGACTTGTTTACTGAATCCATATTTACCTTCCGCAATCCTTCCCACAGGTGAATTCTCCATACTAGCGTGACCTACCACAGAATACCATGGGTTCCATCTTACATGCATCTGCAGACTTTGCAGTTTTTTGTTTGTTTTTTATTTGTTTTACAGATGTCATCACACTTCTGACTTTTCAGGTATGTGAGCTATTTTTTTAATACCTATCTTCTCAACTCAACTGTAAATTTGTTAAGGACTAAGATTGCTTCAATTTTGTTTTGCTGCTGTGCTCTCGAGACCTAACATGTTCCTTAGCACTTAGTGCACATTCATATGTTTGTTGAATAAACAAATGGGTGAAAGTTTGAATGAATAAAAACAATTAAAATGCTATTTGTCTTGCTGCAAGATAATTTTTAGCAGGTTTGACTGCAAGTTTTTTTACTTATCAAACATTCCTTTACGCAGTTTACACAATCTCACTAAATCTCAGTTTTATCATCTATAATTTAAAAACAATTATAGTTTTACCTTGTAAACTAAAATAAAGAAATTCATCTTTGTAAAAGACATAAAATAGTACCTTGCACATAATAAGTGCTCAGTAAAAACTTGCTTTTTAAATCATCTCTAAATTGTTTAAAGCAGTAACTTTAACTCCAAAATTTCACTTATATTCATAATTAACTCAGTACTTCATTCTTTATAAGAAGCATAATTCCCCAGAGATTAGGATAATATTTGAACTGCAATCATTATATTGAGCTGCCATTAAGTGTAAGTTTTCATTATAGAGTTTTAATTACTTCTTAAATAAAAGGGGTGGAGAGGTCCCTCCAGTGCCTACAATTTGTCCTTACCAAAAGATTTTTTTGCCCTAGGGAAAGAAATTAATTAACTAATGACACTCCAGCCTCACAATCAGTCTTCAGCTGATCCCTGACCTGAAAAACATTGATCTGAAATAAATAAAGATAGAAAAAATAAGGTGCTGGTAAATATAATATTGTTCCCTTTCCCCTAAGTCTGCCTAGAATAGCAAAAGAAATCAAACAGGAATAAGAACTGTATGTTCTACAGAATAAGAAGACAATTGTAATTCCAAACAGTAATGTTCAAGGAAGTGCTGTCAAATTCAACCCAAGTAATGCTGCATGCAGACTAATATTGAGAGAGAAAATTGCAACACTGTTCTTTAAATGTAGGTGTCATGCTCAAGGGCAGAAGCCAAATATTATATTTTAGAATGATGAAAAGAGAATACGTGAAATATTGGTAGGACTTTTCCTGGATTGAGTTTTGTCACAAAGAATAAAGATTAACCAACACATCCAAAAAGTTCTGTTATAAATAACTGTATTGTAAGTAAAGGAAAATTACTGCTAGTGTTGAAATCACGTAGGTTCTTAATTTCCCAGTAATTTCCTTCAAAGATCTGCTCCAGTAATAATTTACCTCATTTCACAATAAATGTTAAGCAAACGAGAAATAGTAAACACTTTATACAAAGGTACCATAATAAAAAGAAAAGAAATGAAGAAAAAGGATAAGATACAAATAGGAAAAAAATAATGACAGATTGAAACACATACTAGAACAAATTTTCATGGAACCAATAAAAATTGTGATGAAAATTATCCCCACGAAATAAATAAACTTATAACAACAATAATCTCAACCGAAATAAAACAAATCCAACTTTTTTTCAGAGTTATAGTTTAAGGAATATATTGAGATTATAAAAAGATATTAATTCCAAAGTATCGACATTTAGTGTAGATGGGGAAGGAACATAAAAATGATGGCAAAATTTATATCAAAGCTATGATAATTAGAACAGTACAAAAGAAAGTAAACATAGCTGATATTATAGCTGATAATCCATAAATATTTTTATTTTTATTTATTTATTTATTTATTTATTTATTTATTTTGAGACAGAGTCTCACTATGCCACCCTCAGTAGAGTGCTATGGCATCACAGCTCACAGCAACCTCCAACTCTTGGGCTTAAGCAATTCTCTTACCTCAGCCTCCCAAGTAGAAATTCATACATGGCTTTAAAAATGTACACACAGAAAGAAAGTGATAGCACATGAAACTAAGAAAATACAAAAAGAAAAAAAGGAACATCGGAAATGGTAAGTACATTTCCGCAAGTATATCTGTGTATATTTCTTCTCATCATTTAAATTTTGTTTTCTTTCTTTTTTCTTGTTGTGTTTTTTTTCCATTTTTTTGAGATAAGATCTCACTTTGTTGGCCATCCTAGAGTTTCATGGCCTCAGTCTAGCTCACAGCAACCTTAAACTCCAGGGTTCAAGTGATCCTCCTGCCTCAGCATCCCTAGTAGGTTGGGACTACAGGTGCCTACCATTACACCAGTTCAATTTTTCTCTTTTTAGTAGACACAGGCTCTCACTCTTGATTGGGCTGGTCTTGAACTCCTGAGCTCAAATGCAAGAGCCACAGACTAAAAACAATTCAGATGAACATTAAAGAGGTGATGGATAAAAACTTTATAGTACAGATATAATTATACAATGAATACTTCCATTACAAAAGAGTGAATTATTTATAACTGTGATGATGTGAATGAATATCAAACTAATAATGCTAACCTAGGAGAGAACATAGATAAAAATAGTATATACTGTCAGATTAAGTCTACATGAAAACCTATAAATGTCATACACGCTATTGATCTATAGTAACAAAAACCAAAAGAATGATTAACTTGGGTGGGAGTGAGTATGGTAAGAGACAGGAAGGGAGAGATTTCAAAGACACAGTGGAAAATTTTTTGAAGTGATGAATACTTTCATTATCTTGGTTGTGATAATGGTTTCATAGGTATATACATATGTCAAAACTTATCAAATTGTACACGTTATGTAAATGTAGTTAATTGTCAATTGTATCTGCATATAGCTGTTTGGTTTCTCTTAAAACATATAATTTAGATGACAATCAGGACTTAATTAGATATCCTTTCCCGGAGAAAAAGATAAAACTAAGAATACAGACAAAGGAAAGACAGTTCCTTCATTTATATAAAACTCACAAGTACTGAGTATTAAAGGTTTTGTTTAAAAACATTTATTATGATTTATTTACTTTTTACTGCTTTTTTCCTTTTTATTTCAATGATTTAGAGAGGAGGGTACAAGTGCTTTCTGGTACATGGACAAATTATATAGTAGTAAAGTCAAGGCTTTTACTGTACTCATTACCTGAATATACATAGTACCCAACAGGTAATTTTTTATTGCAAACTCCCTTGTAACCTTTCTGCTTTTAAAACTCCAAAGTCTGTTATACCACTTCGTATGACTATGTACACCCATTATTTAGCTTCCACTTATAAATAAGAACATGTGTCATTTATTTTGCCATTCCTGATTTACTTCACTTAGAATAATTGTCTCCAGTTTCATTCAAGTTGCTGCAAAATATATCATTTCATTTTTGGTTTTTTGATAACTGAGTAGGATTCCATACATCAAATTTTCTTTTTGCACAACTGAGTTGATGGGCACTTAATTTGATTCCAAATATTTACAAGTATTAATTATGCTGCAATAAACTTATCATCCATACATTTGTTTGATATAATTATTTCTTTTCCTTCAAGCAGTTTCCACAGTGATAGTATTGCTAGATCAGAGGGTAGGTCTACTTTTAGTTCTCCGAGGAATCTTTGTATTGTTTTCCCCAGAGGTTATATTTACATTCCCTTCAAGAGCACGTGGGAATTCCCCACTGCATCTGTGCCAAAGTTTCTTTGCTAAGTTTCTTCTTGGAGGATTTATCTTATATTGCCAAAGGGGTGTTAAAATCTCCGACTGTTATGGTGCTGGAAGATATCAAATTGTTCATGTCTGTTAGGGTCTTGGTTATAAATTGAGGAGAATTTTGATTGGGCACATAAATGTTAATAATTGATATCTCATCATGTCGAGTGTTTCCCTTAACAAATATGAAGTAGTCACTCTTGTCTTTCCTAACATTGTTAGTTTAAAGCCTAATGTAATACATCTACTTTATTAAATAAATAAATAATCTACTCATGCAAATTTAATAATTTGCAATCTATTACCATACATCTACTCTATTAAATAAATAAATTATTAAATTTATTTGCAAATAAAATTGCAACCCTTGATTTTTTCTGTTTTCTGTTTGCCTGGATTACAGATGTCCATCCCTTCACCCTGAGTCTATATTTATCCTTTAAGATGAGATTGTTGTATGCAGCAGATATCTGGCCTGAGTTTTTGTACCTAATCAGCCAACCTATGCTTCTTTAGCAGACAATTTAAGCCATTTACATTAATTGAGAGTATTAATAAGCCTGGCGGTATTTTGGGTGTCAAGTTTTTCAAATGCCCAGTGGACGTTTTAAATCCTTTCACCTCTGTGGAAGTTGGATTTTGATCAAAAATTTCTGAGTGAGTTTACTTTGGTGGTAGAGCATTGTGGTGGTCATCATGGAGGCTGGGTCTGAGAATATCTTGAAGAGCTGGTTTAGTTATAAAAAAATTTTCTTCAACATGTGAATGCCATTGAAGTATTTAACTTCTTCATCATAAATGAAACTCAGTTTAGCTGGATAAAGGATCCTGGGCTGAAAGTAGTTTTGTTTAGGAGATTGAAGTTTGATGGCCATCCTCATCTGGCTTCAAAAGTTTCAGCAGAAAGATCTGCAGTCATTCTAATATTCTTCCCCTTGTAGGTAATGATTTTCTTATGTTTAGCTACTTGCAGAGCAGAATTTTCTCTTTCATATTAACTTGGTGAAGTTAATTACAATGTGTCTAGGGGATGCTTTATTTGGATTGAGTCATGCTGGGATTCTGAAACTGTCTGCTATCTGAATTTCAGTATCTCTTGCCATGTTTGGAAAGTTTTCCCCTAAAATCTCTTGAAGTAGAGCATCTGTACCTTTCAGATCATTCTCATCACCTTCAGGAATTCCAATAAGGGGAATGTTTGCTTTGTTTGGAGTGGTCCCACAACTCTCTCAGGGAATGATCCATCTTTCTTCTCCATTTCTCTTCATCTTTGAGTATTTGGGAGCATTCTAAAGCTTTATCTTCTGTGTCTGAGATTCTTTCTTCTGCCTGCTCCATCCTATTACTGAGGGATTCTTCTGTATTTCTCATGTCTTTGAGGGATGCAACTTCTTGCCTCAATTTGTTAAAATCTTTGGTGATTTTATGAATTCATTGAATTCTTGAGACAACTTTTGAATTGCTCCTTGAACTTCTAATTCAAATTTTACTTCAATTCTGTTAATTTTATTTGCTATCCAAATTCTGACCTCAATTTCTGATATCTCAGCCATTTGTTTATGAATGGGATCTTCTGTTGTGTGTCCTTTGTTGTGCCTTGGGGGAGTAGATCTACTCTGGTTATTCATTTTTCCCAAGTTTTTCCACTGATTCTGCCCCATGGTTATTTTTCACCATTTGTTAGAGAGGCTGGTAATGTGGAATTAAATTGAGGGCTTCCTGGAGATGTAATTAACCAGCCCTTTACCAGAGTGCTGGGACTGGTGACTGTAGCTTTTCCCCTATGGCTTTACCAAGGTCCCATTCAGTACTACAGACTGAGACCCTAGCGACTCGCTTGGTATGATGGGGCTAGGTAAGTCTGTCTTGTATTTAACTAGACTCTGACCAATCCTAGTGGATCAGTGACTTTGGGTTGAAATCTCAGCTGTGGAGGAATATAAGCAATTAAGAAACCCTTCCCCCAACTGGCAATAACTGAGAGAGGAGAATCAGACCCTCCCTCTACAACACAACCATAGTATAACCTTGAAAAGTCCCCCGATGATCAGCCCAGATCAAGCATTCCAAACCAATTGCCCCAGTCAGCACATACACAGATCAAGTGGAAGAGTTCAAAAGTTCTCAGGCAACTGGACAGCAGGAGTCCACTGGCAGCTCAAGTGTGACTTGCTCCAATGATCCATGGAGTCAGAATGACCTGCCCAGCAAAACAATTATTCCAAGGGGACTGGTGCCTCTTTTCCCACTTTGCATCACAGTCATTCCCAGTCACTGGTATCACTGTGCAGCCTGTAGGCAGGAGGAATTCAGGCCTGATTCCCTCCAGTGATCATTGGAAACTGGGGAGTATTCCACTCTGGTACCCCCTATGACCTGAAAAGATAGAGTCAGACCCCCACTTAGATGTAATTAATTGGTAATTTATTTTACCTGCTGCAGGGGCTGTTGCACTGGGTGGCAGCAGCAGCCAAGTAGTGGTGTGGGTTGCCTTTTATGGTTTTGTGCAAGCATATTACAGAAGCAAAATGTGGCTGGTTAAGGGGGGTTACAGCTCCAGTAGTCATGGATACAGCAGTGGTTATGGTAATGCAACAATGCTTAATAAAGCTTTGGTTGACAATGGATACATCTCATAACACAATGGTTATGGTTATACAACAGTAATTAATCAAGTCTCGGTGAATTTTATACTATTGTTCATCTACTGAGAACTTGGGGGTTTTGTGAAACTTTGGTCTTATCTTCCTTGTTCTGAAGTTTGTTCTTGGCAACCCTAGGGGGAAGGAGCCTGGGAACATGGCTGGGAAGCACGTTCTCAGCCACCCTGGGGAGAGGAGGGACTTGCCTTGTTCCCAGAGTTGATTCTGGGGGGAGGAGGGAGGACGAGGGAAATGGGCTGGAGAGGGCAGGGGACAGGAGAGGGCGGGGGAACAAGTGAAGGCAGGGGGAAACAAGAGAGGGCTGGGGAACAGGAGCAGGCAGGGGAAAGAGGGTTGGGTTATAACACCACCTGCATCTGTACCCAGCCAGGGATGGCCATGGAGGAGTGTGGTTCTCTCCCTTTGAGATCATGCCTCTGCGTTGGCCACACTCTATGTCTGGAACCCCTGCAGGTCAGGTGAGTTTCCCTCCATGTTCCACAGAATTGGGGAGGTGTCTCTCCCAAATATGACACAGAGGGTGGGACCGTGGAGCCACCATCACCATCAGGGATTGTGCTGCAGGTCTGGGGTATTACTGAGTGCAGGTCACAGGAGCCAGGCCAGGAGCAGAAGGGCAGAGCCACCGGCCACTGGCTGTGGGTGCAGATTGTGGGAGCTGGAGGGCAGAGCTGCCAACTGCTGGCCTTGGGCCACAGGAGCTTTGCTGGGAACAAGAGGATGGAGCTGCTGGCGGCTGGCTGAGGGTACAGGTTGCAGGACCCAGGTGGGGAGCTAGGGAGTGGAGCCACTGGCCACAGGGGTCACAGGACATGGGTGGAAAGCCAGGGAGCTGGTGGGTGGTGCCCCATGGGTAGCAGAAACAGGCAAGAGGAAGTGCCGCCATGTTCCCTGGTGGCCAATAGCACTGGTCCCACGTTATGCTCTTTCCAACACAGGGCAAGTCTCTCTCCTCTTGTGACTCCCCGCCTCTATTGAAGTTATAGTTTCAGTGCAACTGCCCCATGAAATGCCCCGCCCTAGCAAAAATCCACCAGACACTCCTGATTCTGCAGGGGGTAGTCTTCCAAACCACAAGGAGAGTGGGGATGGGTGGACTGGGAGTTCCGGAAGGTAGGGAGAATATTAGATCAACTTTTGTCCCAGGAAAGAGCCTGCCTAGGCTTGCAGGAGTACCTCTCTGTGAAGGGAGTCCTGGCCCTCAGTCGTTCTCTCCCCTTTGGTCCTTTGTTCACTACTTGTCTCAGGCTGCTCTCATGGTGGAGGGAGGGGAAGGATACCTGTCCTCTTTGGGATGGGTTTTGTACTGGAAATTTGTTTCTTTAGAGTCCCACCTTGCCTCAGCAAGGGTGATGCAAACCTTCAATTCTCTTTCTCAGCTCAGCTCCTGATCTTCTGCTTTATTGGGTAGGTTCTGTCTATTACTTCTCCCTCTGGCTGGAGCCACTGCTGAAAGTTGGCTTTAGTCAGCCATCTTGCCTCTTTCCCCATCTATCTTTTAAGTGGGACATATAAACTAAATTCAATGTTTATATTAAGTGAGATACTTGTTAAGTCATTATGTTTGTTTTTCCTCTGTTGTAGTGTCCACAATATTAAGGTTTCCACAGATAGTAGGCCTCACATCTATCTCCCTAAATAGCAGACCAAGGGGTTGTTAGACTGTGAGCTCCCTTCCAACTATTTTTCCTAGGTGCTTATTGCCTGACTACTCCAGAAAAGCAAGACAAAATCTAAAGCAGAGGGACATCAACCTGCTACAATACTCCACAGGTAATTTTGGATCAGCATGCTTCTCTCTGGCATGGTTAGGGATTAAAGTTGTGGGATCCAGAGACAGGTCTGCAGGTCAGATTCCATAACCCAGGATTGGATTTTGTTGCTCAGGAGCATAGACAGGAGATTTGTGAATGAATATTCAGGGAAAAGGGAGTCTGTGCTAGCAGAAATGAGAGGAGAGTTCATTGCAGATCTGAGTCACAAGACACTTATAAAGCACCCTTATCATCACCTTGGTCTGGGGTGAAATTCTGGACAGGATAGCTACCAGCCCACAGCTTAATTGCTGATGAGCTCAGCTAGTTTGAGATCTTGCCTACAGTCAGATGCTGAAAGAAGACTATAGAGCAGAGGAGAAGAGCAAAACTCACTCCTGATAGCCAGTTTGAGAATCTCAGACAGCCCTGCTCCACAAGTAGACTTTCTGACTTGATGAGGCTGTGTCAGCCCATCCCTGATGGTTTTCTCCAGGGAGCTGGCCCATGGTTTGAACCATGTCAAGATAGCAACTTTACTGGACTTTGTGGAGACTGAAGGTAGGCTCACCTGATTTAGCCCCATTCAGCTTAGCTACTCCATAAACCTATGCTATGGTAGA
The DNA here is from genome assembly GCA_963574575.1 of Galagoides demidoff. Classification (NCBI taxonomy): domain Eukaryota; kingdom Metazoa; phylum Chordata; class Mammalia; order Primates; family Galagidae; genus Galagoides; species Galagoides demidoff. Next base: position 31,441 of record CAUYQV010024049.1, on the reverse strand, counting down.
GAAAAAGGAGTCCCCTGGAAGCTCCAGGGCCTACCACAACCTGAGGCATTCAAGTGCTTCTCCTGAGGGGCTAGAGCAAGAATAAACAAACAAACAAAAAAGAGAAACTGCAGCTTGTTCTTTCTGGTAAGTAGTTGGTTCTCTCTGGTAAGTGCCCCTACTGGCGGGCATGACAATTTGTATAGCTTTTTAAAGAATTTGCTGACTTAATCATTTCTTTCCTACTAGCACCATTTACTGTCTCAGAGATTAAACGTGGAATCCCAATATAATTCAAGCTGTTAAACAGACCACAGGGTTAAGGAAAGAGAAATGATTGTACAGACCTTCATCTTCTCTCATCAACAAGAGGAAGAGAATCTGCCCACACACATACAAGGTCTGACAATTAAGTTTGTTAACTCATCCTAGAAAATGTGCTACATACCTCATTGCTGAATATCACTATTGTCGCCTTTGAAGAACTCCCCTTAGGAGGCTATGCACTGACAACTGCACCTACTCCACCCTTTGAAGCAATTTTAAACACATTTTCTGGAATGATCATATATTTGATGTCCTGAATGTCATTAAAATGTCTTCCTTTTAACATTTCCTTCATCTTCAGGTAAAGAAAAGCAGTCAATGGAGGACAGATCAGGTGAGTAGGGAGGGTATTCCAATACAGTTATTTGTTTACTGGCTAAAAACTGCCTCAAATAGTGTTGTGTGACCTGGTGCATTATTGTAATGCAAGACCCATGAGTCAAGATTTTCTTGTTTCTCTGTCAATGTTTATTTGGTCTTCTATACTTCTCACAACTGATTATTCTGACTAAAAATTTCATGAATTTTTGCTTTGTTTTCATCAGTTCTGCTCATTTCTGGCTGCCCTGACCTCTCTTCATCAGTGACTCTAACTCTCCTCTCAGAGAGATATTTAATCCATTTGAACACTGCCATTTTATTCATGGCATTATTCCCATAAACTTATACAGACATATCCCTGATTTCCCTATCCACTCTTGTCAAGTTTAACAGGAAATTTATGAATGTTTATTTGTTGTTCTAATTCAAGTTCTAACATTAATGTAATGGCACACAAAAACACACAACAATAATGAATGCCACTCAGCAAGACATAGCGATACATCAACACAAGCACACCTGTAAGACACTGACATATCAAAGTTATGAAACCTTACCAAATTGTTTGTACAGTACTGCTAATGTAAGCACTGAGTGACAAGTTTATGAACTTAACTGTCAGATTTTATAGCTCACAACCGCAATATTCATAACCAACTCAGTCATCAAAGCACTAATACACAGAACCAAAGGTTCTTATATAACATATGCTACAGACATGCCCTAAAGAGTGAAGGAGAAAAGAAAGCCCCACCTAAACAAAATAAAATCCAAAAACAAGAAACAATTGCTCCAGATGAAAAGGAATCAGTGCAAAGACTCTGAAAACATGAAAACCAAAGCAAAAGGACACCCTTAAAGGGCTCACCAGCCATCTAGTAATAGATCACAAACAAAATGAAAATATTGTGATGACAGTTTAAGAACTCCATTTATGAATTGTGAGGAAGCTCTATGAAATCAAAGAGAAAAATGGAAAGCCAACGCAAAGAAACCAGTAAAAAACTTCAGGAAGTGAAGTGGCTCAAGTGGCTCAAGGGGCCAGCTGCATACACCTAAGGTGGCAGATTTGAATCCAGCCCCGGCCCGCCAAACAACACTGACGGCTGCAACCAAAAAATAGCTAGGCATTGTGGTGGGCACCTCTGGTCCCAGCTACTTGGGAGGCTGAGGCAGGAGACTCACTTGAGCCTAGGAGTTGGAGGTTGCTGTGGGTTGTGATGCCATGGCTCTCTACCCAGGGGGACAGCTTGAGGCTCTGTCTCAAAAAAAAAAAAAAACTTCAGGAAGTAAAAGAAAATTTATTAACAAGATAGCCATATTTTTTTTAAATAGAAATACTTACAATAAAAGATTTATTTAGGGAAATATAGAACACAGTGGGAACTATTTAGATAGAGCAGGCATAACACCATATTTCAGAGTTTCAAGTGACTGGAATCAACCCAGTCAGTACAAGAGCAAGAAAATCTGTTTGAAAGAATACCTGAAGAAAACTTCCTTGTTCTTATTAGAGATGTAGACACAAAGAAATACAAGAAACTCAATAAACACTTGGGAGATTCATGGAAAAAAGGCAATCACCAAGATATATAGTAATAAGATGGCAAAAGGAGGAATTCCTGTTAGTCATCAGATGAAGCCATCAAGCAATTTCCAAAGGAAGACCCTCAATGCTAACTATGGACTTCTCAGTGAAACCAGAAAGGACTGGAGTCCCATCTTTAGTCTATTTAAACAGAGCTATTACAACCCTAGTGTATTGCATCCTACAAAACCAATTTTCATATGTGAACAAATAATAAAGATTTTTCCAGATAAACAACCACTGAAAGAATTTGTCATGATGAGACCTTCTTTGCCAGAAGGAATGGCATTATACATACATCAGAATAATAGACACCTACCAGTATAAAATCACCCCAAAACTAAAATGCACAGGTCATATAAAATGATAGCATAAGAGGGAAAACAAACCAATAAGGTATTACCCAACATGATGAACAAAATTGTATCCCACATATCAACTCTATTACTCACACATTAATGGTCTTAATGAGTCACTCAAGAGAAACAGGCTGGTTGAATGGATAAAGAGAATACAACCCAAATATCTGATGTCTCTAAGAAAGACAGTTATCCCACTAAATCTGATGCAAACTCTAAATGAGGGGATGGAAAAAACATTCCATGCAAATGGAAACCAAAAGCGCTGGTGTAGCCATTTTCACCTCAGATAAAAATGACTTTAAATCAATAATAGCAAAGAAAGACAAAGATAGTCATTATATAAAAGTAAAGAAAGCAGGGCGGCACCTGTAGTTCAAAGAAGTAGGGCACTGGCCCCATATGCTGGAGGTGGTGGGTTCAAACCCAGCCCCAGCCAAAAACTGCAAAAAAAAAAAAAAAAAAAGTAAAAAAAGCAATTTACCAAGATATAACAATACTAAATATATATGGACCTACCATAGGTGCTCCCAGATTCACAAAGCAAATATTATAAACATTGTCAAATCTCAAAATGAAGATTTATCAATTTTGGTGCTATTGACATATTGAGCTAAATAATTCTTTGTTCTTCAGGGCTATATGTTATAGGCTGTGTACTTATAACAAATCTAAAACATCTCTAAATATGGCAAATGTCCCCTGACCTCTTGTAGTCTGTTAGGAACTGCTTTTCTAAGGTAAATGCCCCACAGTGTAATTACTGTTCATAGGCTCGGTGTACATTTAACTTTATGAGAAATTGACAGCTGTTTGCTACAGTGACTATACTATTTTATAATCCTTTCAGGAAATGTATGAATTACCTGGTGTCTATGCATCCTTCCCAATACTAGGTGTTGTTACAATCTTTTAGCCATTCTAATAAGTATTTAGGTGACATTTTATTGTGTTTTTGGTTTGCATTTCCCTAAAGACTGGTGAAGTTGAGCATCTTATAATGTGATTATTTGCCATCTATATCTATACATGTTTTATTCCTTTTCTTAGTTTGTTTATCTTCTTGATGTTGATTTTTGAGACTTCTTATGTTCTATATAGGTCCTTGAGATATGTAATATTTTTACTTATTTTCTTTCTTTATATAAATTATCTTTTTATTTTATTAGGTGTTTTTTACAGAGAAAAACTTTGATTATATACACATAGTTCCCAAATTGAGAAAAATATAACTGAGTAACAACTAATTATGACTTCATCATTTCATTAACCATTAGGCAGCTAAAATAAAATTGGACTTTTAAGGAAACGACAATGACCTAGAAAAATTATGATATGATATCAAATTTAAATATCTCAACATTTAAAATTCTATTTCCATGTTTATATTAAGTTAAACTGTTTTTTCCCAAAAAAGAAACAATATAATAAAGATTAGTAATTGTTATCTATTTGAATGATTTGCATTTACTTTTATAATGTGTTCTTTTCATTACATTATGAATGAGTGCTACTTTTAGAGTCAACCCAAACTTTTAAAACAGTTTCTTGTGAGAATTCCACAAATTTAACTACTAGATAAGAATTTAAACTTATTGAAGACAGAAATTTAGTCAGAATCATTTTTTAAATACAAATGAATAAAAGAACGTTCTGTACTTGGATGAAACCTGATCAATGTTTGTGGAATTGAATTGGTTTTGTGCCATGTGTTCTTATTTAATTTTGTTTTGTTTCTTTTTTGTTTGTTTGTTTTGTTTTGCCTTGCTTAGAGACTACCATAGTCTAGAAGGCAAGGAGTATGCTTTCTATCAACATTTTGAATCTCTAATAAACACTAGGTGTGTCATTCATTGCAAGTGCTCAATAAACTACTTATAACCCTTTTTAAAATATCAATGTTAAAAATTAGTTAAATAATGATATATTTTTTAAATTTCCATTTTACACATAAAGGTTCTCAAAATACTAGTTTCTTTGTATGTTTTAAAATGCATCTAAAGTGAACTCATCTTTGACAAAGATGTCAAGAACATACAGTGGAGAAAGGACAGTGTCTTCAATAAATGGTGCTGAGAAAACTGGATAACATTATACAGATGACCGAAACTAGACCCTAAGCTTTCATTATACACAAAAATCAAATCAAAATGGATTTAAGGTCTTAAATCTAAGACCTGAAACTACTAAAAGAAAACACTGGACATGCTTCAGGATATTGGTCCATGCAATGACTTCTTTAGTAATACTTCTAAAGCACAGTCAACCAAAGCAAAATCGGACAAATGGGATCACCTCAAGGTAAAGAACTTCTGTAGTGCAAAGGAACAATCAACAAAAGGAAGAGACAACCCACAGACCAGAAGGAAATATTTCCAAAGTATCCATGTGATAAGATTAATAACTAGGATATATCAGGGGTTATAGCAACTTAATAGGGAAAAAAACCCAAATAATCCATTTAAAAATAGGCAAAAGTTCTGAAAAGACGTTTCTCAAAATAAGGCAGACAAATGGGCAACAGTTATGTAGAAAAAACTTTTAAGATCATTAGTGATCAGAGAAATCCAAATTAATACTATGATGGCCTTTATCAAAAAGACAGGCAATAACAAATGTTGGTGAGGATGCAGAGAAAGGTGGAGCCTTATACACTGTTGATGAGAATGCAAGTTAGCACAATCACTGTAGAGAACAGTCTGTACTTGAGAAGACTAAAAATAGAACTATCAGATACCCCAGCGATTCCAGTGCTGGGTATATATCCAAAGCAGGGGAAATCAATATATCAAAAAGATATCTGTGCTCTCATGTTTATTGCAGCACCATTCACCTCAGCCAACATTTGAAATTAACCTAAGTGTCCTTCAACAGACAAATGCATTTTCAGTCATTTTAAAGTGTGAGAGAAACCTTTCCTCTGGCTAGCTCATCTGCTACTATGCAAAAAAAAGCATTTTATAAGATGTAGCATATAATATCAACATTTGGTATCATGTATTTTTATGAATGTGTGAGCATACAACCTAAAGACTCTGCCTCCATTCACAGAAAACTCTTTCTCTTCCTGTCCTCTCGAAGCCAGCAACAAATTAAAGGAAAGATGTGAAGGTTTGGAGGAAGTAATTGGTGAAAACGCAATGTTGTTGTTGCCCTCCATAGCAAGAGGGAAACTACTGAACTCAAATTTATCATAGGGCTATTAAACTATGGTGCATTCATTATTCTTCGCAACAACAAAATCCCCTTGTAATCAGGTTAGAGTTGAGAGAATGAGGATGAATTCTAAACATGAAGCATTCTTAGTGTGGCTGACTTGGCAAAGCTTACTATACATTTCATCACTAGACGTTGTCATGCATATAAATTATTTTCTCTTTTTTTCATGTATCAGTTCACTCTTTTTAATTAATTCACATTTATAGCATCTGACTGATCACAGGAGACAAATTTCTAATTAATTCAGGCCTCTCATAGAGACAAACATTTTCAATTGAAAAGAAAAAAATAGCATTATTGACAATTTTTTAGGAATTATGAGGGACCCAGGACTACCATTTTACTGCTGCCTGAAGTTGCTCTCTCACAGGTCACTAATGTCCTCAGTGATGCTGAAGCCAACATCAATTCATCACTCAAATTCTTATTTGACTTTTTAATAGTGTTTTCTACTGCATCTCCAATTTAGAACAATCTTTCTCCTTGGTTTCAATAGACACTCTCTTGTCATGGTTCTTTTTACCTGGCTGTATGTCACCTCTCATGGTCCAGACCAATAGGCAATCAAATTAATTTTTCCAGGGCCAGGCACCAGACAGCTAAGAATAGACTTACTGCTCTGGAGGCCACCAAAATGATTGACATTATTCAATCCAGGGGAAGCTCCCAAGCCTAGCTAACCCTACCCTTCTTGCCATTGATGGTGCTCAGAAAACAGTTCCTTAAAATGAAAGGCCCCAGGAGAAAAAGTTCCTTCTTGATCTTTTCCTGTCCTCTGACTCTCAGTCCCATCCTTCCCTGAGGCTGGACATAGAAACTCAAATCCCTCTTCTGCAAGGAGAGTCATAAAAGCCAGAACCCCTTTCCCAAAAAGACAGACATAAAACTTAAAATTATTCTTGGTAAAAACTGGCCATAAAGAATTTATCTGACCTACATTGTTTGACTATAGGCCTTAAAATGCCTGCCTCACACCAGGGAAAGAATATATTCCCAGAGAGGGCAAGAAGACTCCAGACACACAACATTGGTAAGTCTCCTCGCTGAGTCTGCTAGTATTAGACCATACCCTTTTTCCCCAATCATATTTCTATACAGATGTGCATACTTTGTTAAACTAGAACACAAAAATAGATAATTTCCTTTGTTTCTTTGAGTCATCCTTCTGAAGGCTCCTATATATATATGCATACGCACGCACACACACACACACACACATATATTAAATAAATGTGTATTTTTTCTCCTATTAATTAATCTTCCTTATGTCAGTGATTTGTCATTGAACCTTCAAGTGCCAGAGGCCATTGCTCCCTACACGATATATAAACCACCTCTAACAGTTGCCACTTGCTCCCTGTGCACAGCCCGTGTGCGGAACTGCGCGGCAGCTTCCTCTCCCTTGCAGCCTTCTCCTTTTCATTTATCTAGATAGCACTGTGTTGTGATCTATCACCAAACAATCTTTAAATCTTTAAATCGTACAAAAAAATCTTTAAATCATACAAAACCTCAAGTTTTCACCCACATCCAAAATTCTAAAAACTGACACATGCACACATATACGCACATTTATATGATACATTAATTATGTAGGGCTGCTTTCTCATACAGATTTCACATGTAAAGACATTTATAACTATGTTAAGTAAATTTTTGAAAACACTACTTTTTTTTAATTGGTAGAATAGGCTGTGAAGAAATTGAGAGAGATTTAAGGTAGTTGTTCAATATCTATCTACTGAAGTCTTAGTGAATCAGAATTTTAATGCTACAGCCAGCCATAAGAAATAATAGAGCTGAAACTGAGTTACTTTAGAATAAAGTAACAAAGATGTGAACCATTCCTGGTTACTTTTTCACTTGAAGAATGTAGGAGATATAGGGGTGATAATTTGAAACTTTAACAGAAAATACTTAGCTGCTAATATTTTATAATTTGGTCAGAATTTAACTCTAAATCTTTTTCAACCCACTTTTTCCAGACATAAAAAAAAATTTAATTTTGGAAATCTCAATTTTACTTAGTCATAATTTTGCAATGCCCGAGTCTTACCATCTCTAAAGCAAAAGAGATGCCCTCTGAAATACAACTGAGCTATAAACTCTTTTCTTATATTTTTAATCAAACCAGATCTATTGTATCATGACAACCAACCCACATGCTCTGCTCCAGGTAGTTTATGAAAACATAGAACAAACATGTAAGCTTATCCTAGGGTAGTAATTTTCAAATTATGCTTTCAAAGTCTCAGCTCCTTCCTTTATGAACCCCAGAGATACTGGAGGAATGAATGGCTAGCACTTGAGGCTCTATATCAGGTATTTGCTGCTACAATAACAATGAGTAAGCATCAGCCACAAACTCAAGGCCATAAAATATCAAGTGTTTATTGCTTATGTGTCTAGAGGCAGTTGCACTAAATTAGGGGGAATCTGTTCATCTGGGCTATGCCTGCTCATGTATCTGCAGGATTATTGGCTGTCGCCTGATCTAGGCTGGTCTTGTGTCTTTTCCTTGTATATTCTTCATCCAAGCAAGCATCTAGCATGCTATTTCAGGTACACCCTGCTAACTGCGATGCCATAAGTATAGGTACACCAACCCCAACGTACAAGCCCATGTCAAGCTTCCGCTCTCATTCCATTGGCCAATACAAATTCTAAAGCTAACACACAAAAAAGTAGTGCAAGTATCCTGTCCAGGGTGGAAGGACTTTGCAATGTTATATGACAAAAATTGTGAATTAAAAGAAGGGAAACAATTGAGATGATTTATTTCAACATTGCTGTATTGCCTTAATCCAAAGCAGTTTTGCTTTTATCCATTTCATATATTGGATTATACAGCAAAATAGCAATTGAAAGAAGCGATTTTCTTAACTCAAAAAGAAAAAAAATTAAATATATCTTCAGAAATTGTGGCAAACCTTTTGATGTTTCCCCATCTAATCTCCATCTGTGTTCTGACTCCACTTTCTGGATAGTAGTTTTAACAGGAAACTCTGCCTATAATGCCAACAGCAGACACTTTTCCTGAATCCCATCTTGTATACATAATACTACACTTGCAAAAAAAAAAGTATTGATTTGTTCTGTTTATTTTTTCTTGCTCATCTTTTTTCATTCTTGCAACGCCGGCACTATGAGAAGCTTCCTTAGCCTAAATCCAAAAGAAAAACTTCATTTGTCTGCACTGCTAAGTTAATGCTGGGCTAGCCTGAATTCCCTCACAGTGGAATGAACCAAAGAAATTAGAATGCTGTGTTCCTTTAAATCTTTCTGGTCATTAGTTGTGGGAGTTACCAGCTTTATCTTTAAACAGCTTGGGTCTGTCAATTGCTTCCACTTGCTAAAGACCTTCTGCCACATCTATAGGGTTTCAGCGGCAAACACATATTGAAACAACCAGCCACAAAGTGCTATTCCCCTTGGAAGAGCAAATTTGTATGGCTCACCACTGTGCCAATTCCTATTCTTACTCCTTTCTAATTTCTTTGACGTATCATTGATCCAGGTGCATTCAATAATAATTGATTAAACTAGAGTAAGTAGTTCTAACTGAAGTAAGATTTGAGTGCCCCATGATAATGACATAGAAAACAATGGCAATTATACTGATTACCTGCTATATGCAATTTTTCAATATCATTTTTCTATTCTTACAGAACTCCAAAATATGACTATTACTTTTCCTTTCTGTTAGATGATGCACTGGTGACTTTTAGAGAGGAAATGACTGGATCAACGTCACACAGTAGTAAGCTTTGGAGATGAGAAGCACACACAGTTTTGTCTTATTCCCCTTATAGTTTTGTGCTTTGGATTTACAACAGACTTTTCAAAAATTATCAGTTTCTTCTTGTGTGCCAGAGAGCAGAAATACAAATACAGTTAGAAATAGGTAACATTTAATTTTATTTATTTCATGCTTATAGCATCCCAAGTAGACTCAGAGATGCTGGAGAGTAAGATGTGAAGGAAGCATAGCCCTGCCACCCATAACTTATAGGGAGCCTGAAATGCTTGTTGAAATATACTTGACCCAAGTCTGGATCACCCACAAATACTGTTCTCATCCACGAGCCAAGAAAATATTCATAAGGACCATAAAAATGTTACTGCCACCAGGATAAACAAGAGAAAGTTATTCAAAACATCGTATTTTGGATAAAGTATACCCAGAATTTTGTTTTCTAATATGTAGTGTTTATTTTTTTCTCTTTGAGATAGTGATTTTATTTCTTTGGATATATACAAGGTGGGACAATTAAGTTCATAAATTCATCCTATAAAAAGTGCGACACACATGATTATTGAATATCACTACAGTCACCTCTGAAGTTCTCCCCTTGGGAAGCTAGGCAACGAAGCCAGTCCACCCTTTAAAGCATTTTTTCTAGGATGAATTCAAGAACTCAATCATCACCCCTTTGTAAGATGACAACTTTGATGGCCATTCCAGAAAAAGAGTTCCAAAACTGCTTTGAAGGGTAGACAGGGCATTGGTGTCCTAAACTATACTATTTCTTCAGTGTGAGACTATTGTTTTTCTTACTCAAACTTTGCAAAGGGTCCCATGAAACTGATCTTTTTCCCTACAGCACTGAAATCCTACATCTGGAGAGATCATTCAAAAGGTCTGAAAACTATTGTTTCAACAAGTTTTAAGGATACCTCCATTTCTCTTAAGCAAAAACCTGAAATATAATTTGTACTTTGCAAATGTTTGCCCCATCATTACAAGTGTCATCTATTTTTCCGTGATCAGCATTTCATTTACTCAATTTCGTATAACTTCGCATTATTTTCACATAAATGATGCCCAAATTATTATATAAGAAGGGGATAGCTAATATTACTGTTAGGTAGGTAGTTACAAGCCTGGCTATCCTAGGGAAAAAGGATAAGGGTAGGATCCCCAAGCCCTCATCTCAGTGCCACCCACCTTAATTCTGACCCAAGTGATTGCTCACTCCTGGGGAAGAGTGAACACCCTACCAATCTGCCAAGCAGAACTTAGCCAGCTAACTACAAAAGGATGTAGAAGACTCTAGCCCATGGGCTTAGCAACAGGTACAAGAGAGTCTTGAAGTTGACCTAGAACACCCTTAAGGCTAATTATCATGTCATTAGCTTAAATCTATATTGTAGTCCACACTCTGCAATGGGTTCTCAGAGAGGCTCCTGAAGGGTTTACATGTCCAGTAAGACTCTGTTCCAAGGTGACCTCTGAATCATGAGGTAGGCCCAACCCAGACAGTATAAAACAGAACCAGTGGCCATAACCCAGGCCTCTTTGCCTATTTACTGTGTGAAGGGATCCGTTTGCCATCTATGGTGAAATATCTTACTTTGCAAACCTAAGTACTCTGTAAACTGATCTTTATATTCCTCAATAAACTTTCCCGTTTGCATTGCTTGGGTGGTTCTGGTTATTTTTCGGGCGTGAGCACACCCAGAACCCAGGGCACAGACAGCTGCCTGAAACTGACATTTAGGAGAGAGGCAGCTGCCACGAAACCTGGTATTTGCAAAAAAAAAAAAAAAAAAAGAAAAGAAAAGGAAAGAAAGAAAATAAAAAGGAGAGGAAATAATAAAAACTAATAGAAGACCTCTGAGCTTTTATTTTGATACAATATTTAAAATATCCCACATAACATTCAATTCAAGAATTGTCCATTAAGTCCTAGCATGTCACATCAAATGATTATCCCAAAGTTAAAAGGAAAAAACATAAAGAGATATACATAAAAATAAAGAACTCTAAAAACTCTATAGAAAAAAATCAATTTCAATTTTTTTAGGGGCGTGGGGTAATAAAAAAAGGAGAAAACACAGCATGCTGCTCTCCATTCACTTTCAGCAGCTGCTGTCTGAGCCACTGCCAAATGGCCATTGCTTGAGCAGCAGCAGAAAATTGCCATATGCAAATCAGATGGTTGCAAACTCTTTCATTATTATTATTGTTATTTTGTTAGCTCAAACTCTTATATTCTAATTGTGTTCAGTGTGATGTCAGGCAAATAATTGAGAGTTATTGAAGATAAAGTTCAAAACTCAAGAGGTCAAGGAATCACTTAACAAAAAGCAAGGAGAGCTTCAGAGCACCTCTTCCTAAATCAGACACAAAGCCACTTCAAAGAAACATAAAGGGGAAGATAAGCACAAAAACATTAAGAATAGAAAGAAAGTCTGCACCCACATGCTCATTAGGACCCACTTAAATAACTATGCCTACTAATATCTTGAAAATGTAGCAAATTGTGTGGCCAATAAATACCCCATGTGGTTAAATACTGTCTTCAGAAATATAAAATGCTTTCTTTCAACAACAGAAGTCTTACAAACTTTGTGTAAGAATCGAAATCAACTCTAGAGGCCAAGTGAAATTGAGCCTTTTTCTACCCTCACTTTTATTGATTATTTCCTGAATTCACTCACTGAATAAATTTCATTTACTTAAGGAAACTTAGTAGCTATTCATTAGTTATCCAGCCAATAAATTAATGATAACTAAATGCTTTGAAGATATATCTCTAGGAGATCATATCCCAGACTTCACTTAAGTCATTATAGAACTTAAAACAGAAAAGTAAAAATTATTCTGTTAAGGAAATTAATATGCAAAAATCCAAATTTTAATAAAGATGAATTAATAGTGACTATTTGATTCTTCACTATACAAAATGATACCCCAGTAAAATCATTTAAATGGTGAGCTGCTTTTCTATTTTAAACAAGAATATATATATACATATAAAATATTTTAAAGGATGCAGTTTCCTCATCCTTTTACTCCAAAGATCTATTGGATTAATACTTAGTTTGGGGTCAGCAACAGACTTTACCCACTCAAACCACTCTGCTTAAATATCAGCTTTTTAAAAGTTTCATTTTTTAAGGTCTTTGCTTTGCAGCATGAGAGATGCATGTATGATTCAAGGCAAGCTGATTACTTAAAACCACAGAAAAGGTTAGAAAGTACTCAAGAATAATGATATAGACAATGAAAGGGAATAAGAATGAAAAACAAATAAGGAAAAAAAGTGTCAAGTGCCTATGAGGGAGATTTAATGCAATGGACTGCACATGTATTTCCAACTTCTATGTCTCCTTTAGGGGAGGTTAGGAATTCAAGGAAATATAGCTAATATCTGAGTCTACCTCCAAAGTGGACGCAGAGGAAAGTAGACCATTTATAAGAAGGTTTATTGTAAAATACACACATAAACCATAATTAACACTGTGCTCAATTCAAAAAATGTTATTAACACCTCCTTTATTAGGGAAGGAAAGGAGCTACAGGGAAGTGGGAGAAAAGTCTGGCCTCCGAGATAAGAAAGTTAAAAAGGGCCCTGAACAAACAAGAGTTTTGATCACGACTCAGTTAACCAAGTCTGTAACATAGTTTCAAGCTTGTGACAAAAAGTGAAATAATGGTGTCAATTACAGAGGAATACATACAGCATGTGTCACAAACATCACGATATTAATTGTCACCACCAAACAATTGTCAGGAAAATAGCAGATAGCAATTATGACTAAAGAAAGAAGGAAATGAACACATGTGGAAACTGAGAGGTAAACAAGATACCTATGGACCTGTGGGGACCCATGAAAAGCTTTATGGATAATTGTAGGAAGAACTAAGATCAGGTACTTATATCTGTGTAACGCCTTAGGTCGCATCTCCTCTCACTCATGAGGGAGACCCTTTTCCTCTCGGAAAAGTCTATGCTTTATATTTTAACTAATCTTTGCTTCTTTTCTGCAATGTATATTTTTAACTTCTTTGCTTTACAAACTGTTGTAAAATTTCAGATTAATATAAGGGTACCAGTGATTAGGTTACAGTGTTTGCATTTGTTAGATAAGGTCCCTGTTGTAATTGTGTCCCACACCCAGGAGGAGTGCCATACACCCTTACGTTGTGCCCATTAGGTGGGAGCACATCAAACCTCACCCTTCTGCCCCCTCCTACCAACTTGAATTAAATTGAAATTTTCTCTTGTGTAGCTATATATTACTGGCTTCATATTAGTATTGGATACTTGCTTTTCCATTCTTGTGATACTTTCATAAAGGGAATTTTCTCTAATTCTATTCAGATTAATATGAAAGATATAAAGTCTTCATCTTCTTAGGTTGAATGATATTCCATGGTATACATACACCAGGAAAAAATAGGTCTCTTGAACAGACCAATATCAAGCACTGAAATTGAAAAATAAGAAAAAAGCTCTGCTATATCATAAATGAACTTTGCTTCTTCTCTACTGCAAGGAAAATCCACCTGCTTTTTTTTTTCCACTCTTCCTTAACTTTACTTTCACTTTAACTTGACTGAATTTCTAGTTCTGCTGAGTGACCAGACCAGGTCTACTGGACAGCTCAAGTCTTAGAGCCCCCTACGCTACTGAGGACAGACATACAGAGGTTTTCCAAGTATGTAGTTAACAGAATAGAATCTCTGCCTTTGTAGCAATGACAACCATGAGTATAAGTAATTAGTTTCAATACACACTACTACAAAATATTTTAAGCTGAATGAACTTAAGAAAAACATGGATACACGGAAGTCTTTCTCATCTTCCTCCTCCCCTTCTCTTATGAAGCAAGTCATAAAAACTAGGAAGGGTTTCCTGGCCTTCTCCTGAACCAAGTTATAAAACTCTTATGTGAGATATATCCTCCCTATACTCAGACGAAAGGAGCATTTTTATCTCTGAAGACACAAGGATACAGAGAAGAATCTGAGCAAACAGGCTTTCGTGAATTTCCTCCAGCTTATTACCATTAGATCATACTTTGTCCTGACAAATTTCTCCACAACTCTGCTTTTGCATTAAACCTAGAATAAAAGTACACAGGTTTAACAGTTTCTGTGGGTCTTCATTTCATTATGAAGACTCCTATGCCACATAAAACTTATATTAAGTGCAATTATCTCTTGGTATCTGTAGGTGATTGGTCCCAGGAACCTTTAAGGTTACCAAAATCTGAGGAACTCAAGTCACTGGTATAAGATGGCATGCTATTTTCATGTTAACCTATACACATCATCTCATATAGGTTAGATCATCTTATGACTATTCATAATACCTAATACAATGTAAATTCTATAGAAATAATTCTTACACTGTTTTACTCTATTCACATTATTTTTATTGTGGTATTATCATTTATTTTCAATACTTTCAATTTGTTGTGAGTCAAATATGTGGATGGGGAGCCCACAGATATTAAGGGTAGACTGTAAAGCTGTGTGCTTTTCTCTTGTTAATCTGTCTTTTGTTACAGAGGCCTCATCCATTAACTGGAGGTTGTTAAAAGGAAAGATACCTTTTCTCCTGTACATAGTCATCAACTGACCTAGTTTGGATACATACAAATATATCAGATAAAGTTCTTCTGGAAAGGCAGAAAAATAGTAAATGAGAGTTTCTGAGGAGGTCATGAAAACATCACAGAAGAGGCTGCAGAGGAAGAAAATTATTCTTCTGTTCATTTAGGTCAATGACGCAGGGCCTGGAGCAGCCTATAAATGTAACTAGCAGATATACAGGAGAAAAGGCTTGTACACACATCTAGTACTTGTTAGTTTTACTTGAACTGTGGCATCACACAAAAAAGTGAATACCCAAAGAAGTAGACAGATACGGGTACTTAATAGGGGGAACGGAGAAGAAAAAAGGCCACTTGGAGGTGAGCAAATGAATTTTAAGAAAGATAAAATAAGCCCTTAGGAGAATAAATGGTAGGCATGAGATTTTCTCACTTTGTACATCTGGGTGGGGTGCTGACTTCACATCTTTTGTCTTGTGACAGAAATCAATCTTCCCATGTTGATGAAACTCTCAACCAGGGAGAGAATTTTTGATAATCATACATATATATATTTTTTACATATTTAGAATCTATTTTTAGGCAGTAGGAGAATTTCAGAGAAAGAGACTTTGTTGATTCTCAAATGTCTTCAGCTCAAAATAATCCTCTCGGAACATTGACACATTCTGTACTCCTTCAAGGTGACAATGAGGTCAGCCTTGGTAAGAGAATTTTAGACCAAACAAGTTAAAAAGATAAAGAAATAGGATGCAAGTAGGAAGACCCCAAGAAGTGAGAAAGATATTCAGTAAAAACCAGAGTGTAAAAGATTACCTAGAATTGGAGTTCATAGAGTAGTTATTCGAGCTTTGAGCACAGGATACAAGCATCAAATGTCAGGGATAAAATCAAGTCAAACAGGACTAGAGGAACCAAGGCTATGTGCCATGTACTACACAGTTTGAACTTCAGCTCTTCATAAACAGACACAATTATGAAATGAGTTTTGGATCATATCTAAACCCACGACCACAGATAGGAGAGGACATCTTAGGAAGTACCCTCTGCCAATGCATGGAGAAGGGAGTGTCCTGATGGGATTCAGAACATGCTACCCCAAAATATGCCACCTTAGCCTACTGGATATGTTAAGGCAAAGGAATCTGAAAAAAATCACAGAAGTAGGAAAGTCACTCTGATCTTCGCCTGCCTTCCTCCCCTGAAGTGAGTCTTTAAAACTAGGATTTTCTGACCTTACTCTGATGAATTTCATAAAGCCCTCATTTGAGATGTGCCCTCCCTAGATCTGAAGAGGGAGGCATCCTTATCTTTGAAGATGGGGGACACCGAGAAAAATCTGAACAAATAGCCCTGGCTAAGTTTTTTTGTTTTTGTTTTGTTTGTTTTTGAGACAAAGTCTCACTATGTCACCCTCAGTAGAATGTTGAGGCATCACAGCTCATAGCAACCTCAAACTCTTGGACTTAAGCAATTCTCTTGCCTCAGCCAAATAGCTGGGACTACAGGTGACTACCAAAATGTCCGGCTAATTTTGGCTATTTTTTTGTTGTAGTTGTCATTGTTGTTTAGCAGGTGAGGGCCAGGTCCAAACCCTCCTTATGTGGCCGGCGCCCTAACTGCCGAGCTACCTGCACCAAGCTGAGCTGAGCCCTTGTTAAGTTTCCCTGAGTTTGCTACCATTACGTGACACCATTTTTGCCCTGTAGTATTACTCCACAATTCTCCATTCTTCATCAAACCTAGTAGAAAACTACTCAGTTTAACTATTACTTCAGGTCTTTATTTCCCTTTGAAGGCTCTCATGCATGCAGACAATGTATTAAATAAATTTGTAGACTTCTTTCTTCCTAAACTGTCTTTTCTTGTGGGAGCCGGAGATGTGAATCTAAGGTGGGTAGAGGATCCTCCTCTCTACAGTCTTCCCACATTCACAACTCAGTGGCTTCTACTCGGATTGTTTTCTTCTTGAAATAATAAGAGTTACTTTTTATTCATCAAATATCCACAGAAACAGAACTGCACACATAACATATTTTCACTCACATCAACAGTATGTGCTATGTAGACTGTAAAAGTAAAGAAAACCCATGGAAATTTACAGTGTAGGGTATTGTGTTTGCTGAATGAGAAGTTACTTTGAGATACTTGAATGCAGCTTATTATTTCTTCTTTTTCAGAAAATGGTTTAGTTTGCCTATCATTATCTTCAAAGATCTAGTTTATATGTTTATCTTTAAAGTTTTTTATGGTCCTCATAATGATTACTCATTGTTAAAGAAAAATTATTCTGACATTTGTTAAAATAGTAATGATGATTTATTTGAGATCATTGGAATAATTATTGCAACAGGTTGGAGAGATGACGCTCAACTCTGAATATATTAAGGACAAGTAGAGATTTGTGGCCAAGGAGTGGATGAAAAATTACTAAGAGAAGATAACAACAGTAGGGGGATTCCTGCTAATCTGATCCAATAGAATTCTTATTGAAGATAAGCCAAGTACTGATAAGCCAAAGGTGGAAGGATAAAGAACTTATTTAGACAGGAAGGGTGATATCAAATATCAAGCATTGGAGGATTCTCTCTTTTTTTTTTAGAGATAGAGTCTCACTTTGTCACCCTCAGTAGAGTGCTATGAAGTCACAGCTCACAGCAACTTCCAGCTCTTGGGCTTAGGTGATTCTCTTGCCTCAGCCTCCTGAGTAAAGCATCCTCTCCACAACGCCTGGTTTTTTTTTTTTTTTGTTGCAATTTGGCCCGGGCCGGGTTTGAACCCATCATCCTCAGTATATGGGGCCAGTGCTCTACTCACTGAGCCACAGGCACCGCCCCTTTTGGGGATTCTCTTTAAACTGACTTAAGAGAAATCTTGCAAAAGCCAGGCCATGGAAGCCTGACAAAGATAGGATGGGCATGGAAACTCAAGATCAAGAACTAGTCAAAAAGACGGCTCCAAAGAATTTAAAGTTTGGTCCAGGGGAAAGTTTTCATCAGCACATAATTGAAAAAGAAAAAAGACTTATTAGAATGATGTATAGCAAGCTTTATTTTGCCTGTCTATAGAACTGGATCAGATATAGCAGACAAAATGAGATGGAATTCATAAATCCATGGTAAAATGCATTTGATCACTAGGAATTTATAGGCTTCTATACATGACATGTCTTTGCATGTCTGTATCTACTTCATGACCAAGAAAGGACAACTTACCATATTTTGCCGTGTATGACGTGCATTTCTGTGCAAATTTTACTGGGAAAAATAAAGATGGCCATTATACACTGGTAGTACTAATTCCATACATATAAATGTGTATAATTCTTTTACTTATGCTTATATATCAAAAGTATATAACTCTAGAAAGCAATGGTGATATCTGTATGAAAGAATACCATCTGGAATATGGTAATCAGTTTTGCTGAATATATGACAAGCTTTCAAAGAAAGCATTTTTAGCCACAAGAGAGGAATGTATTATTTTTTTTGTACACTTTAGGCAGGAGCTAGAAATCTAGCTGAAATTTTTACAAAAGTTATTGGTAATTTCCTTGGAAAATGCCAAAATGATTTTCATACACTGCAAATTTAAGCTAATAGTTATTAAATATGCTAAAGAGCAGGACAACAGAGCTCCTGCTGAGCACGTGGGACCTCCTCCCACTGACACTATCCTCAGGTTGTGGAGGCAACAAGAAAAGCTTCTTCCTATGCCAAGACAGATGAAGCCAATGCAAGGGAAACTCAAAAGTGACCAGAGGTGAAGAAGGGGGTGAAGCCCTGAATTCTAAAGCAGCATCTAATTGGGATCTCTATTTTGACCAAGATGATATAAGAAAAAGGATTGCACAAGAAAAAACATTGATAATTTCTCAGGAACACGCAAATGATGCTTGCACTTTATGAAGAGAGAAGTTTTAAGCATGGGACACAAACAGAACTTGCTCCCAAACTTTTATCAGCTCATGAAATCAAGTTTTGGAATTTTATTCTTATATTATCAATCTTTGAAAGACTTGCAACTTTGACCTGTCCCAAACTGCCAAGACAGATGAGGTCCCAGTCGCATCTGATGTGCCATCCAATAGAACTGTGGACATCCAAGGAGCAATGGCTATGGATGTTCAAACCAGTGGACAGGAGAAAATACATTTATTTCACTGTTGTTCAGCCTGCTGTAGAGATGGGACAAAGCTACCACCTATGCTCATGTTTAAAAGAAAAATGTTTCCAAAAAAAAAGGATTCCATTGCCCTCATGCATGGAAAAAAAGGATGGATGATTGAAGAAGGCATGAAAATCTGGTTTAACAAGTCTAGTCAGAACGCACTGGAGGATTACTTTGATTATTTCAAAGACCATTTCAGACAAAGTGCAAATGCAATCATAGTGAACTTGAAAACCCAACTTGCTATGATATCTGGTGGGCTAACCAGCCAACTGCAACTTCTTGATGTGTCTTCAAAGAAGCCCTTCAGGCACTAGTGAGGAAAGAGTGGACGTCATGGATGTAGTCAGCCAGTAATGACTTAGCATGTATAGGCGGAATCAAGAAAGCATCCATCAGTCAGGTTTGTAACTGGATCCTAAAAGCATGGAATGGTGTCAAGAAGGAAGTGGTTGTGAAATAGTTAAGAAATGAGGCATCAGCAATTCTATGGACGGAAACGAGGAAGATGAAATTTACCAGGATGAAGAAAGTGATTCTTCAAAAGACACTGGTGTAGACATTGAAGGAAATGATTCTGATACTGACAGTGACTAAGATTGGCCTTCTATCATACATTAATATTATAAATTTGTTAACAGTATATAACATTATTTCTTATAACCTATATCTGTTCTTATATTTTATAAATACTTGCTATAGAAAATATCCTGTATCATATAGGTTAAAAAATAAATGCAAAAACACCTTTATAGTACAAAAAATCCTAAATATAAACAAATAAAAATTTCAATTGAAAAGTTAAAATGTAAGGCTCCAGCCAAACTGCAAGAAAAAAATAGCTGGGCATTGTGGAGGATGCCTCTAATCCCAGCTAGTCAGGAGGCTGAGGCAAGAGAATTGCCTAAGCCCAGGAGTTGGAGATTGCTGTGAGTGGTGTGACGCCATGGCACTCTACTGAGGGCAATAAAGTGAAACTCTGTCTCTACAAAAAAAGAAAAAGTTAAAATGCAAGATATTTTTCCTGACAGTTTGAGCCCCAAACATGGGTATACACTACACGTAGATATGGCAAAATACAGTAGGTACTTCAAACTTGATGCTAGAAGTGTACATTTTACCTTTTTCATCTCTGCTTCTTTTGCTTTGAAGTCTCATTTTTCAATTAACATTAAATAAAGCTTTATAGAAGAAATAAAAACAATTATCTTTAAGAAACTCAGTTTCCTGAGGCAATTAATCTCATCTTTGCTTATCCAACTCAAAATAGCATTATGCAATAACTTATCAATACTTACATCCTATAAGGAATAGGTTACTTGTCTAAGGTCCATAGACAACTTTTAAAGGAAAAAAAAATTAATAAATGCTTTAGAGAGAAAGGTATTGGGTCGTATCCTTTTTTTATAATGCAAATTTTTTAAAGGCCTGCCAAACAGGCACAGAGCAGTGGCACAGTCCTTATTCATATACTGTTATATACAATTTGTATATTCCCTCCATCTTCTGAAAACATTTAACTTTTTCCTTGTGTTGTCTGTGGCATCTTCTTTACTAATCAGCAGCTCTTAATGTATTTAAACCAGTCTTAGGAAGTTGTGTGGAACAAATAATAAACAGTCAACATACTCAGAGACACAGAGACTTTGGGCGTTTCTACATATATTAAAACAGTGCTTTAAGTAAAAACTGAGCTGGAAATTTTTTCTAATGCAATGAAAAATTATTTTAACATATTGCTAACAAAATATTTAATGATCAGTAAACATCAAATATGGCCAAAGTATTTCACATTTTGCATGTTAGAATTAAGAGAAAATACACAATGAATTAAGCATCCAGCTCAATAATCTAAATAATTATTATAATCCAAAGGGATCCATGAAGAAGTATATAATGAACATAAAGGCACAAAGAATTTTGTCGAATTTCCCTGTGATGTTCTCACATGAAACCAAATAGAAATTATTATTGCCTTGGCAGTATTGTAAAAATAACACAATTCTGGATCAAATCTTGACAAAATGATTATAATGTTCCCTTAGAAGACCAAACTCCTATTTGGGGCAATATTCTCTTATTTCCCAAGAGATATTGTTTTCCTTTTCTTTCTCCTGTATCTAGAGTAGTGTTTTTCAAACTTTTTTGTGTCATGGCACACTTGAACCTATAGTTAAACGTCCTCACACTTAAATTATGTTGATGAAAGAATAGAATTTTAAAAAAGAATATACTTACTAGGATTTAAACTTCTTTTGAAAATGATTTAATTAATTATCTTTAAAAATGGTCACAGCACACTAAGATCCTCTCACAGCACACCAGTGCGCCATGGCACACCAGTTGAAAATCACTGAGTCAGAGGCTTCCTTTCAGTTTTCTTTACCAGGTTTGCTTCTTTGGGTTTAAATATTGAAATTCCCCAAGTAAATGCACTAGGCATTTTCAAGACATTATTCAATTCTTAGAAAGTATTCTTTAAGTCACGCTTCAAGATTTTTCTAAAAGCCTGTGGTTTGCTTTGCATTCTTTAGCTAAACCTCTTGTTTATACCAGTGCTATATATATTCTTTCTGTTCAACATCTCCATAAGAGTACTCATGTGTCACAGAGGCCTCTCAAGCCAATGAGTCCAGAATTTAATTCATTTATTTCCAAAACAGGTACTTGTTTATGGTTCTTTATCTCCATAGAGCTCTATTCAGTTTCACAAAAAGTCCTGAGTCACCCTTGACACCTCCTCCCTCACTTTCAACTGTCTTGGAAAATTCATCATCAAAGCTTTTGGTTTCACCTGCTGAAACCAAACATTTTTAATCAATGCAATTGTCTAAATTTCCTCCAAAAACAACTTGGATCACATCTATCTTGTACCTGCACTCTAAGACAACCTTCTGATGGACTTGATGCCATCAAGTTTCTTTTATTTTGCAGTTTGGGGCAGGGGCCGGGTTTGCACCACCCGCCACCTCTGGTATATGGGGCTAGTGCTCTACTCCTTTGAGCCACAGGCACCACCCACCATCAAGTTTCCTTTTCTTCGAGATAACTTTCTATGCCACAGCCCACAGTGATAGCAATTTTCTTTAAAATATTTTCACATTCATTTTAGGAGAAATACCAAAACTCTTTTTGTTGCAGGACTGATGAATTGAAACCAATAGACTCTCACCAAAGATGATAGGGGAAGGAATTTTATTTTAGCCAGCAGAGTCACAGCAGATTAGAATCTAGAATGGCTCAGCTCCCCATCAGCATTTTGTCCTTTTATTGGACTCAAAAGTAGACAAACAAAGGAATTATCATATTATTTCTCATTGTTGTCAAACTCATGTGCAGGGTTTACAGAAGCAGAAGCAAGCAGTAAGAGTTAATTTCAAGGACCTAAGAAGCTAAGTTTTACAGATTTTTAAGGGCTGGTGTACCATGCAGAGGAACTTGTAAGAGTGTCCTGGGACTTCTCTGAGAAGTCTTTTTTTTTTTTAGATTTTATTTTTTTCCAGGTATTCTCCTTCATTTTGACTTGGCATGTATGGTTTTATGTAGTCATCTCTCACTCCCTAGGGTAATGCCACTCTCTATTATTGTGTATTACACTACATGTCCATGAGTGGCCTTGAATCAGTGCTTTGAACAACTCATGTTCCTTTGCATCACATGGCCATTGTATTTACTCTTTGCTTTGCCCTAAGTATCTGACCTTTCTTTTTTACCATCTTTGTACCATTGATTATGGATTTTGATTACATACATAAGCTTAAGTATCACTACATCGCAGATTGCCATAATTATGAGTTCTAGGTTTTCTCTACTGCCTATATATCACTATAGCATTATATAGTTTCTTTATAATACTTTTCATGATTTGTAATTAAAAGTTCATTTATTTGATTAATAACTGTCTTTTTCACAAGACTACATAAGATTCCCTTATTAGAATGAAAATGCCTGTTTTGCTTACCATTTCATCTCCACCCCCTACTATGGGAGGTGAAATGCCAAATAAGTAGTTTAACAGCAATGTGAGAGAGTGAAAAGCAAAGACATTTGTTGGGGGAAAGATTGCTTAAATAAATGTTATGTATATAACTACTAAAAATTATATTATTAACACAAAAATGGGCAAATGGACCAATGGAATGAATAGATATGAAGAAAATAATTTAACAGGTGATAAGAAAGATTAAAATAATAAAGTTATATTCAATAGTTTTGAAACATCTATCAAACAATTTTTAAAACAAAATCATGTGAATTCTTAGCTCATGAACAAGTGAAAATGAATTTCTGAGGACACAGACATTTTTTAAAAATCTAATTATTAGATCTTTAATTTTGAGAAATTTTTGGACATTAAGACCTCAATATTGCTTGTTTCTTTCTCTCTTGCTTCTCCTTCTGGTATTTCCATTATAGATATATTACACATATTGTAGTTGCCCCAGAATTCTGGGATATTATGCTATTTTTTTTCAGTCATTTTTTCTTTGCTTTTCAGTCTTAGAAGTTTTTTATCTGTATACCTTCAAACTTAGAATATTTTCCTTAGTCCAGTACTGTCAACTAAAGAGCCCATAAAGGCATTCTTCATTTGTTACATTGTTTTTGATCTCTAGAATTTCTTTTTGATTCTTGCTTAGAATTGTCATCTCTCTGCTTATGTGATCTACATGTTCTTGTATATTGTCTAATTTTTTTACTAGAATTTTTAACATAAAAATCAATCAATCAATCATAGTTTTTGAAAATTGTGGATTTGATAATCCCAACGTTCTTGCTATACTTGTACATAGGTGACTCCAGTTTTGAGGCTTGCTCAGTCTCTTCAAAGTGTATTGTTTTCCTTTCAGTATGCCTTGTCGTTTTGTGTTGAAATCCAGTCATGATGAATGAAGCAAAAGAAACTGAACAAACAGGTCTTTAGTGATAGTGGTGAGAGGGAGGAATGGGGAAGAGTTACGTAGTCCTGCGATTGGTCTCAGTCTTCCAGGGAGCCAATATCCCTGGACTGTGAATTTCCTCAGTGCTTCCATGTTCCGCTCCTCCCTATAGGTGAGACAGGAGGACTAGAGCAAGCTGAAGTTGGTTATTTCTCTTCTTGCAGTTAAGCTCTGCTAAAATCACAGCTGGTTAGACTTTTATAAAATAGTTCTTCCTGAGGGCACATCTTACTAAGAACAGAATGCTCTAGCTGCATATTTCAAAATAAT
Organism: Galagoides demidoff; assembly: GCA_963574575.1. Taxonomy (NCBI): domain Eukaryota; kingdom Metazoa; phylum Chordata; class Mammalia; order Primates; family Galagidae; genus Galagoides; species Galagoides demidoff. The sequence goes on along the minus strand of CAUYQV010024049.1, from coordinate 6,920 downwards.
TACTTGCCAGAAGTAAGCAGGGATTTTTCTCTGGCACTCACTAAGAAAATCTTGTAGGGCTTCTGGAGGTACAACTCACAAAACTGTGTGGGATCTCCCTATGACTAGAACTTCTGGATCTTTTACATTCCAATTATTCTGTGCTGAGCCTCCAGCAATTTGTCAATGACAGTTCAGGCTTTCTTCTCCTGGCACTGGTTTCTACAGAGGCTTCTGCTTGTGAGTTTCTACTCTGATAAATTGCGATTATCTGTATTTGCCTGTCTGTCTTTCCCATTTGGTAAAAGTGGTTTGTCCTGTAACTTCACTTCTGTGATGGATCTGGAAAGAGTTGGGGATTTTTCAGTGTGTTTCACTTTTTGTTTTTAGAGTATAGTGGTGAATTCTAAACTCCTTAAATGTTTGCCAGATCAGAATCTGGAAAGCATCACTCAGTCCTAATTTGTCAAAACAAAATTTTAATACCCAACTCATATAGATAGATTTAAGATTAAATGTTATAACATCTACCCATAGTGTCAGGTACATTTCTCTTAAATGTTAATAGTTTTGTAAACATTATTATTATTACATAACAAAATAATATCTAGAAATTTAAACTACATGAAATTTTAAATTGTGAGTATTTAAAAATAACACATCTAATATACAAAGAACATACTGAGAAACTGTAGCACATATAGCCAAAATTTCATATCTTTAAATAATAAAGTGCTAATTTTACCAAAATAGCAAAAAAGACCTTCCCAATAGATAAACTGGCAAAAACATTAACTGCATATTATAAGAAGAAATTGAACATATAAATGACATTGAAACCTATTCAATCTAATAATTAAAAATTTATAAACAGAAAAGCAAATGATACTTTTTTTTTTTAAGACAGAATTTCACTCTGTCGTCTTCAGTAAAGTGTTGTGGCATCACAGCTCACAGCAACCTCCAACTCTTGGACTTCAGCAATTTTCTTGCCTCACTGGTGCTGAGCCTGCAAATGATACTTTTTAACTATGAACTTATTCAAATTTTAGAAAAAATCAGAAAGCCCAACATTGATGTATATTTAATGAAATGGGCTTTTGAATGTAGCACTTTCATTTGGAAAGACATTTTTTACATCAAAATTCTTAAAATATATACTCCTTTTTTATTCAACGAGTCCAATTCTAGAAAGCCCTCCTGAATTATATCATATGTTGAAATATATGTGTAAGGTTTCAAGGCAGCTGCTCCTTGGGGTGGGAGGTTGTGTGAACTGCAAGGTAGATTTAAACTAATGACATAACAAGTACTTTTAAGGTGGTTTCAGGTCACATTTAAGACTCTATTGTACCTGTTGCTGGGCTAGAGTAGGGTGACCAGATTTTATAATCTGTGAGGCAGGACAACATGGCCGGGGGCGGAGCCGGCCCCGGGCAGGTCAGGGCCCAACAATGCAAACTTTGATAAGCAGTTTTCCATAATCACTTCTCTGTTATTATTACAGTTTAACATTATAAAATTAACAAAAATAATATAAAACTCATATTCTGGCAAAATGGCCACATGGCAGCCGAAAATTGTATATTCCCTTCTTGTTCTCCAGCCCATTCCTGCATTCTTTCCAAAATTCGCGACTTTTTAAAAACACCGTGGGACACGAGACAAATTGTTGAAAAGCGGAACTGTCCCGCCAAAATCGGGAAGTCTGGTCACCCTAGGCTAGAGCATCTTCTACATCTTTCTGCAGCTGGCACACTAAGCTCTGATTGGTGGATTGGCAGGGTGATCCCTCCTCCCCAGGTGTGAGCAATCACATAGGACAAAATTGAAGTGTTTGGCACTGAGCGGGGAGGCTGGAGATCCCACTCATGTCCTCTTTCCCTGGGAAAGCTGTTCCTAAATAGTTACCTAACATATGTATGCTTAAATTTATTTTCAAGGTGGCATTTAAAATAATAAATTTGGAAACATTTATTCCATTATGACATATTCACGTATTAAATACATTTTATAAAACAAAAATTGTGTTTATGTAATAATTTGGAAAATTTTCTTTCAATGTTTATTCAAAATTTAAAAGCAGGATGGATGTTTTTGCATTATAAGACATCATCACAAAAACCACCACCCATACGAACATCTTTATCTTTATACTATACAATCTTAATTAAGTACACGGAAATTTCTACTGTTTCCACCAGATTAAAAAATTAAATATAATTTAAATCCCAAAGGAATGAGAGAAATATTCGTTGTTTCTCATAGAAACATATATTTTTGATCATTATGGAGATAAATTTGATTTGTGGGAAATTTATCATAAATTCCATTCAAGAAGACTTTTAGTTACTAATATATAAGAGGACATTGCTTTAGCTTTAATCAATTATAATGTAGTCTCACATGAGAAAATAATGTTAATTTCAACTTAGTAATGAAGGATCTATGGGTATTATCATTTAGAGATAACATTATCAGTTAAAATGTGTTGAGACTATCGTGCTAAATTCCTTACATGTATATGTTCAGTACATCTGCATACAACCATAAGAGGTGGATAATATTATAATCCCCCCTTAATCAACGAGAATGCTAAGCTAAATACTAAATGCTAAAGTCAAGTGTCACAAAAGTGACTCCTCGAATAATACCTATGGTATATTAAAGACATTCAGCTTTTAGAGTTCCATACCTGTGTACAGTCTTTAGTTTTTATAAATAAGGTACAATCAGTTATCAATATCACCTTTGAACAGATGAATATTCTTGGATTTATTCCTGCGTCGAATGCCAAAATTGGAACTTCCAACATATTTCCAGACTTCTGGTTCTACACTTTATTCACCAGGCTCTGACTATCTATGTAAGCTCTCTTGCAGACTAAGATGAATTCTGCCACATTGCACAGCTGGTACTTGAAAATGTCACTGTTGATTAGATATTTTTAGTCATTCAATTTTTGCTCTATAAGCTGAATATCAGTTCTTCTTTGTGATGGACACATATTGTTCCTGTCTTTTCCTTCGTTCCACATTTTTCTTTAGGGTATTCATTAAAAGAAATATGACATGTTATTTTTAATAGCATATCATCAGTAGAATAGAAGCAATGTAAAAGGAAAGCATAAATGTAGAGTATTTCTTATAAAAAATATTGCTTCCGTTAACATATCCTAAATTGAGCTAATTTTGTAAAATGTCTACTGCAAAATTCAAACAATAGAAACTTACATTTAATTTCTAAAAAGCAATATAGAATAAAACATATTATAACTTAATAAATTCACATAGGAAAGTATGAAGAAATTGCTAACACAAACCTTATAGGTAATATTCTGGTTTTCAAAAAATATCTGGTACTCTATAAAAATCATAGCTCAGCATTTTACATATTGGGATATATGATGTTTAGCATAGAAGAGGACACAATTTGAGCTTTTGCATCAATTGTATTAAAAGGAAAAATCAGTAATTTTAATTTAATAATCCTACATTCATTATATATCATACTATGAAATAAGATACTCTTATAAATAGCTGTGATTAAAGATGTTGGATTAAATCAAATATGTCTTTCTCTTGAACTGAATCTCATTTTTTATATAATGTAAATTTTGAAATGAATTATTTGGTGGAAAATACCTCACAATATTCAGTACATTTTTAGGAGATACTTATAACTGTCAGAAATAATTACTACTTCTGGCTAATCATTTTCATTTGTCCATGTTAGCTGAAATTATTTTTAAGATAATAAAACAATAAATGCTCTTTGTGAATAGTATCTCAAACAATGTATAAATGATGTATAAACATGGAATATAAAATTTGTTAGTATTGATGCAGGTCCCTTTCTCTAGGGCTAGATATACACTCTGTTTTTTGGGCCTAATAAGGCTTGTAAACAAGTTTGATCAATGTTCTTTCTAAACCCACCACTCTGCAGGAGGAGAGGAACACCCCAGCATGACCACATTTCAAACTTCTGCCCACAGTCCTCTGGCGCCAATGGCTGAGACACATATCAGATATACCTTCCATTTCTTCAAACCCCCTGCCTGCAGGAAGGAGAAGCTGCTGTAAGTCCCTAGACAGAGAGCCAAAATCAGCAGTCCCCTCCAGAATCCCTCCACTAAGCTGGAGTTTTTGTTTTCCTCCTCCTCTTATCTGTAATAAAATCTGTCCTGTCACTTCCTCTTGGTGGTTCATGACCACATTCTTTCATGTCCCAAGACCAAGGAGGCAGCAGAGAAATTCCAGTAACAGTATCATGGTATCAGAATGAAACCACCTTCAATATTACTATATACATATGTTTGTTTACTTCTGTATATAGCATAAATGCATAAACACTCATTTTATAAGATATGGCGGAAACTGAACTAAGGCTTTTTAAAGAATGGAGCTCCAGAAATTTTACCCTCAAGAATGACTGCTTAGGAAATGGGAGTATTTTGAATTATAGGCCCTTTAAGATCAGAAAATATTGGAAGGGCTTCTATTATGGGCATAAACGGGACTAACAGATCAAAAGAACAGTAAATTGCTCACTCTCTCTCTCTCAATATATTGCAAGAAACAAGATGAAAAATCCAACCAGACTTGACCCAAATCATTTAAATAAAACATAATACCTGTCTCTCAGGTTAATATACAAGTCAATTTTTTCCCCTCACCTAACTCATTCATCCACTTTAGAAAACTGTCTATAGACCTTAAACAGCATTGCCTGGATTTCTCATATCTCCTTTCCCCTATATAAAAGTATCTGAATGTGCATATAAAAGTATCTGAATTTCATTGAGATATTGAGTAATCACTCTGTGATTCTCTCCATGTGCATAGTGAATATAAAACTTTCTCTCATTAATCTGGCTTAATTGTGATTTGATCTCTCAGCAAACGTTCAGGGAAAATGGGAAGTTTCTCCTCAACCCCAGACAATCTATTAGTTATCTATTTTAACCTTCACAAAAATAAAAAAGTCCACATGAGCTAGATAATATCACTTGCCACACTCTACAAACAAATACATGGAATTATTGGTTTTTAAAAGGATAATGAGAGATTATTACACTTAATGCCCATAGAGTCAGATAGCCTGAGTTTAACTGATGCTTCTGCTAATTGCTTACTATATGACTTAAAGCAAGCTACTTAATGTTTTTGTACCTCACTTTCTTCATCTGTAAAATAGGACTATGGGTAGTATCTACTTTATAGCCATATGTGAAGAAGAAATTTTTCAATGAATTAAACATTCTTAGAAGGTTGCCTGAAATATAATAGGAATGCCATAAACATTAATAAATATTATGTTACCTATTTGTTTTCTCAGTGTAATCCCTTTCTACGTGAGTATTTAGAGAGATATCTCATTTTTTGAAAGACCTCTATAGAGTTCTCTTTTTATTTTCTCAAAAGTTCTCTTTTGTATTTTGTTAGATTTTTTAGTTTTTTTATTAAAAACCACAGTAGATACAGCTGTAGATATATATAGGTACACATATATATCTTTTAACAGCTGAATAAATATGTCTAAATTGTATAAATTTCTGAATCAACAGCTATGGACATTTAAAATTTGTGCACGATGTTTAGTTACCCACTACTATGCAGACACAAATTTGTTACTTCTTACTTTATCATTAATTTTCTTGTGTCCCCACTATTCCCAGATTTATTCAATTATTTGTCCATTAGTTCAACAAAATTTATTTGCCAATCTTGTTCCAAGTAATTTGCTAGGAACTGAAGATGTGCTGTCCCTGTTCATGAAACTCACAATCTTTTGGAGAAGTTAGGACATTAAATATCAAATTGGACCTTAGAAAGACATCCAACGGGAAAGATGTCAGTATTCCTCAACAGATGAGAAGAATAAACCATAAAATTAAGTTATATGTTCAAAACAAGTAATAATAAATAAATTGATTAAGATAATGAAAATTTTTAACAAATATTATTTATATATTATTTATAAGTAAATATACATTTATAAATATGTGGGTACATAATATATAGTTTATGTAGAAAGTATTAAAAGTGTGCCCTGACCAGAAGATGAAATGAACTCCTTGTGACTGAGACACCCACTGTTAAAAGCAGAACAGGGTGGCCATAGCAGGGTGGAAGAGTGGTCAAGTGCCCTGCATGCTGAGAAAATGACTCTGTTTTCTTGGAGAGATGATATATGAGTGTCACAATACCTGACTGCATTAGACAGGACTTCCAGTACTATGTTGAATAGTAGTTGTAATGATAGAAATCCTTATCTGGTTCTACTTTTAATCAGAAATGCTTTCAGTTTTTCTCCATTCGATATGATATTTTCTGTGGGTTTGTTGTAGATGGCTTCTATCAGTTTCAGAAATGTTCCATCTATGGCTATTTTCTTAAGTGTTCTTATCAAAAAAGGACACTGAAATTTGACAAATGCTTTTTCTGTGTCTTTCTATGATCTCTGTTTTCACTTGTTTCTGTGGTGAATTACATTTATGGATTTGTATATGTTGAACCAGGCTTACATCCCTAGTATGAAGCCCACTGGACATGATGAATTATCTTTTTATGTGTAGCTAAATTTATTGTATAAGATTTTATTGAGTGTTTTCAGTCAATATTCACTAATGAAATTGGTCTATAGTTTTCTTTGTTTGTTCCTAGTTTTGCTTTAAGGAGGATATTTGCTTCATAGAAGGAGTTGGAGAGAGTTTCTTTTTTCCCAAGAGAAGGATATCAAGGGTATCCAAATGGGGACAGAGTGGGTCAAACTATTGCTCTTTGCTGATGATAAGATCTTCTACCTGGAAAAACCCAAAGACTCATACAAGACTCCTGGAAGTAATCAAGGAATATCGTAATATCTCAGGATACAAAATCAATGCTTACAAATCAGTAGCCTTCAAATACATTAATAGCAGTCAAGCTGATAATAAA
>CAUYQV010024044.1:0-47298 GCA_963574575.1 Galagoides demidoff | reverse complement strand
TCACAGCTCATAGCAACCTCCAACTCCTGGGCTCAAGCGAGTCTCCTGCCTCCGCCTCCCAAGTAGCTGGGACCACAGGCACCCGCCACAACGCCCGGCCATTTTTTGGTTGCAGCCATCATTGTTGTTTGGCGGGCCGGGCTGGGGAATCGAGCCCGCCACCTTAGGTGTACGTGGCTGGCGCCTTAGCCGATTGAGCCACAGGCGCCGAGCCAAGACTTTCTTTAACCTTAATTACTTCCTTAGAGGCTCTATCTCCACATACAGTCACATTGGAGGCTGGAGTTCCAGCATATGAATTTGAGGAAGGGCACAATTTGGTCCCTAATGCTAAGTGAGTGCAAATATGGTCCACACATTTATTGCAGCTAGTCACCTCTTGCCATGAATTTCTTCAAGTTCAAGATTCTTGCACCCCCAACATCATCACCACCCCTTTGTCCTTATCATCAACACAGTATGGACTCCTTCCCAGGCAGACTTTCTTGGGTTTCCTGGACTTCAATTCTAGCAAGCCAGATGTCTAATGTGACCAAGAAAAAAAAGTCTTACAGATTTTTACAACCATGAAGAGGCAAATCTATGGCTTCATCAAAGGACAAAATTCTGGGCTATACCTGTGGCTCAAGGAGTAGGGTGCCAGCCCCATATACTGGGGGTGGCAGGTTAAAAAAAAAAAAAAGACAAAATTCAATAAATTTAGCTGTTGATCTAATAAACTTTTATTTAAGGTTTATACATCAAGGCAACCTCCATTCTACAAAATAGAATAGGGGCTCCCAATGGACAATAGCAGAGCTGTGGATTTTGGAAGGCAGGAATAAGGAAATAGAACAATAGGTGAAAAGCTGGTTGATTAACATTGGGTTACTTCAGGTTACCACTTGTAAAGATTTAAGCAGAGAGACTTCCTTATTATACTGACTCAGACTGGAATCTGTTTCAATTTTTTTTTTTTTTTTTGAGACAGAGACTCAAGCTATCCCCCTGGGTAGACTGCCATGGCATCACAGCTCATAGCAACCTCCAACTCCTGGGCTCAAGCGAGTCTCCTGCCTCTGCCTCCCAAGTAGCTGGGACCACAGGCACCTGCCACAACGCCCGGCCATTTTTTGGTTGCAGCCATCATTGTTGTTTGTCGGGCCCGGGCTGGGGATTTGAACCCGCCACCTTAGGTGTATGTGGCTGGCGCCTTAGCCGATTGAGCCACAGGTGCCGAACCTAAAATGGCATTTCTTGTGGTAACCGAGGCATGATCCAGAAGGACCAAAGTTATGCTGAGTGCGTGTTAGCTCGTCACTTAAGGCTTCTTCTTAGTGATAATGAATGATGTCCAGCAAATGAGCGTCAAAGGCATCAGTTCCTTTTCACTCATAATTAAAATGCACCCTATGGAGACTGCCGTTCATAGATGCTATTATTAAAGTTGTGTTACTGAGCACAGACAAGTAAAATCTTGGTGCACTTTTTGTTTTTTAGCATGGATGTTAATACCATTGGATGTTCTTTATTACTTAATCTGTCCTAACTGCCCAACTCCCCTGAGAGACAATAAAGTTTCAGTGATCTTTTTTTTTTTTCTTTAAGAGCTAGGACCTCACTCTGTCTCCCAGGTTGGAGCACAGGGGCACAATAATAACTCATTACAGCCTTGAACTCCTGGGCTCAGGTGATCCTCCCATCCAGCCTCCTGAGTAGCTGGGTGATTAGGTGTGCACCATCATGCCGGACACATTTTTCTTTTCTTTTTAGAGGCAGGGTCTTGCTGTGTTGCCCCGGCTGGTGTCAAACTCTAGGCCTCAGAATCCCACTTTGCTGGGATTAAAGGCATGAACCACCACGCCTGGCTCGGGGTGCACTTCTTGAGTTTCTTCTCATCTAACTAAAGCTGCACTATTAATTTAAAAATCAGGGTAGATCCTACCTCGCTTGAGTGTGGAATCAGCATTGGGAGATAATGGAATTGGTTACAGCGACTGTGGAAAACTTAGAACCAAGACATAAGAGTTCTCTGAGCATCTTTTAATGGCCTGGGTTTTCAAAGAAATCAAGTCAATGGTGTTTCATTTTATGCACTTTGTACCTCTCCAGGGAGAAGAGTTTATGAAATAAATCTTACAGAGTTGTAAACCCATTGTGAAAACTTAGACTTTATCAACGCTTAGTTGGCTTGTTTATTTATTCATTGGATTATTCACTGTTTCATTCAGTGATCCTTTAACTGAGAACTATCTTGTGGCGAGCACTATGCTAGCCAGCAGGAATAGAATAGACACGAGTCAGGCTCCCAGCCCTTGTGGGGCTCGCAGGCGAGTGGGGGGTGTAAGCCATCATGAAGAGCCATAGAGTGGGAGAGTAATCTGCCTGTCTGTGAGGTCAGGGAGGCCCTCCCGAAATAGGAGATGTCTAAGGTCAGACCTCGAGGATGACTCATATTTTGTCAGGAGTAGAGAAAGGACATTTTTGTCAGAAAAAAACAGCATGTGAAAGGAAGCGAAAAGAGAGCGAGCAAGAGGGAGCCAGGGGAGTTGTGCTGCAATGAAGTTGTTTGGCCATTAGCTCTTGCTTTTTCCTGCTGGTGGTTTGAAATGATTATAGGTCACATGGCCTACCATGTGACCAGTATGTCTGGGGCCTTTTGGAATCCCAGTTGCTTAAAAATTACATACATTGGTTCTGTGCCTTGGTAAGAAGGTCCAGATCATCAGTGGGATGACTGTCCCTACCAAATGTCCACCGTATAGTCAGGCTGCTGTCAGGCTCATGGTGTCCAGGCCCCAAAGTACATGATTGCCTCAAGCACTTGAGGTGCTGTCTGTTCACATCCTGTTCTAACCAAAATCTTAGGATTGACTCTTTCTTTGGGCTTACTCTGCAGTTTATACTCACCCTCATCTACAGATTTAGTGACAGTGAAGCATGTTGCAAGCACAATAGAAAATTGGGACAAGGGAGAAGGTAAGAGGGTTGGATGCGTGATCACATTTTCTTGAGGGAGGTGGGAGCCACATGAGATCTTGAATAGAGGTTGGGGAAAAGATTTTCATTCCAATGAAGAGTAAAGCTAGGGGTGTTGAATGATCCTGTTTAATTGCAGCGCATGGTACATGCAGGGACTGGTTTACTTAGAGTGGTATCTGCATGTCAAACTTGTTGCAAATGAAGTTGCATCAGAAAGAAATCTTGGTTTAGTTTCAGGGAAAAAAAATGTCCCCTTCACTTGGCCAATCATTGATTTGGTGAGAACTCAACAGGTTTTTTTTTTTTTGTTTGTTTGTTTATTTGTTTTTGTGGTTAGATAAGTGGGAGAAGGACCATTTTCAGGGCTAGTCTCCACAACAGAAGTAGCTATTATGTCCCCTCTTAGGAAAAATGCCCTCAAATCATTAGCCGTTGACATCCATAGTGAATTGGTTGGTTTTGCTTCACTATTTCTTGGCCATTGACCCTGGGCTGGTGGTTTAGTCTGAGTTTCTTCACCTTTTTAATGAGGAGGGTAGTAGCAGCTGCAACACCATCACTTATCTCGTAGGGTTGTTGAAGATTCAGTAAAAGCTAACTGGTGTCAGCTGTCAGCCTGTGTTTGCTGACGATGAAGATATTTATTCATTCACTCATTTTTTTCACTAAACAAATATATACTCAAGATGCTCCAAGGGGCTTGTTGTCCAGCCTGGTTTCTAGGGAGAAATGACTGGTTTTGTATAATTATTTGAATTTATTTCCTTTTTTTCCAAAACAAACTATTGCTTCTTTTGTCTCTATTTTATACTTTTACCGTGTTGTCAAAATGTGTCCTCAGAACCACCTGCATCAACATCAGCCATGAGTTTATGAAAAATGTAGACTTCTAGTTCTTAAGTTGGACCTGTCGAATCTGAACCTCTGGGCAGGACGTGGAGAGTCAATTTTTTGAGCAACCTATCTAGGAGACTCCTGCTTACGTTGAAGGTTGAAACCTATTAGAATGGCGTTGTCTCCTTGGCCTTGTATTTGGTGCTACAGTAAAGAAAGGCTAGCAGTCATTTCCTCTTCTATTGCCTGTATGAGTTTTCTACAACTTCAAATCCTGAAAACCCTCTGTGCTTTACTGTAGATGGAGAAATGGAGCAATTTACTTCTTCAGCAGCCTTCATTTCCATGGAATTTCCCTGGGATAAGTAAGATAGGACTGAACTCACTTCTTCTCTAGATAAGTGTTCTCTTACTAGCATCTGTTTCTCTAAAATTCGAGAAGCAGAGGCTAAGAACTAACACCTGTCTGTCACCAGCCTGCAGTGCGGCGGAGTTAATAATGCTCTTTCCCTTTCCCCACGGTAGGGTTTGTTATTGCCCTTGGGCAATATGTTCAGGATTCACAGCCTGCATGTTAATAACAAGGTAAGACAGGACTGGAACTTCCGTGCATGTTTTCATTAATATTTCCTGCAACCTTGAGTTGATTGGCTTCCCTTCCCCCCAGCACACCCATGAGACCCTGACTTGGTGTGGCTTAATCGATAAACTGCAGAATGATTAATTTGTTTCCACCCGTTTCTGTATGCTTTTCCAAGCAAAGGTGAGTAGGGAAACTACTGTCCGTGAGCCAGAGTGAAGAGAAAGGTTGAGGCATAAACAGCTGGGTGTCTGTGTTTGCTGCAGTCATTTTTAAAAAGCGTAAAAAGGAGGAGAGAGGGTAATGGCAAAGATTCCCCTCTAGGAGATTACGTCAGCCACATTTTTATGTTCTCGGTAACAGGAACACAGCACTGTAATGACTTTTGTTTCTGTTTTGTGCTGATCTCTATGAGGCATGGAAAAGCACATATTCCCCACTGAATGCAGAGAGGAACCCTGCAAATTTTAAAAGCATCTGATCAGAATATTAAACCTTTGAGTGCAGTGTAGGCTTATCTTTTTTTCCATTATTATTCCCTTAACTTTTTTCCCTCTGATTACTTTGCAGGGAGACACAATGCTCATTTTATTCTGTGCATATACATAGTAAACACCTCATTAAAATTGCGTGTGGAGTGTGATGAGAAGGGTGGATGTGTGGGATGTGCTGCCGTGATCAGAAGTCCCCACACGGCCTGGATGGGGAGAACCTGCCGATTTGTTTATTAAGCACTTGTGTACCAACTGCTTTTGTGTCCTGTCTTAATTCTTATGATAATCATGTGATTTTAAAAAACAGGAATCTGAGGAAGAGATCAAATGATTTGCTCAAGGTCATAAGACACAGCACCATGTGGTATATTTGATATTTGAATTCACATTTGTCTGACTTTAAGTTTTGTGTGCTTGCCAGCATACCACTCAAGCCAGCCAGGGCATTTTTTGAGATCCTGAAATAACAGGGGAGTGTCGTCACCCCAGGGAGGAGTAAGAGATGTCAGGCCATCTACGCGTGCACTGCTCGGAAGTCTCTTTCTGCACACAGGCAGAGCAGCTGTGTGTCTGTAGAGCGAGGCTCTGGGAATTATCACTGTGAGAGTTGCCTTCTGGAGGAAGAAAAACACAAAATTGCAGTTAACCATATATACCCTTCCCTGCGTGAGACCATTGATCCATATAGGAGGGATTTATGCATTTTAGCAACTATCTTCACAACCTAAGCTGTGTGCATATAGTGGCATTCTGCTCCCTTCTTCTGGGCAAAAGTGGAAATTTTGCAGCTACAAAAAATATGGAAAACTCACAGAGAAAAAGCAAAATATACATTTAACTGGATCTGTGGTTTTATTTTATTCTCTGCTTATGGTTAAGAGCTATGTATTTGTGAATTAAAAGAACTTTGATGGCAGCAAAGTCTCTACATTTCAAAATAGTTTACTGGCTGATTTTAACAACAAATGCAGAGTATCCAGTGAAAAGTAATTCGTGAGCTGCGTGTCCATCAGTAATGTGGTCCCCAACTCCTGGGCCACAGACCAGGAACTGGGCTGTACAGCAGGAGGGGAGTAACAGTGAGCACCGAAACTTCATCTGTATTTACAGGAGAGCCCCATCCCCTGCATCAGAGCCTGAGCTCTGCCTCCTGTCAGATTCACTGTGGCATTAGATTCTCATAGGAGCGAAAGCCCTACTGTAATGTGAGCATATGAGGGCCCTGGGTTAGGCGCACCTTAAGAGAGTCTAATGCCGGATGATCTGAAGTGGAGCTGAGGCAATGATGCCAGCACTGGGCAGCCACGGCAAATACAGATTATCATTAGCAGAGAGGGTTAGCTGCCCAGACCAATTGCTTGTAAACTCATATCAAAATCATCTCCCCTCTTAGCCCCTGGTCCATGGAAAATTGTCTTCCGTGAAACTAGTCTCTGATGCCAAAAAGTCTGGAGACTGCTGCTTCAGGAGGTTGGTGTAACAGCACACTTTATAGTACTGTGTAGTATATATAGTTTATACGGTGCTACACCGTGTATATACTATAGGGTATATTGCTGTAAAGTGTGCTGCCGTGTGAAACCCTTAATACTTTGAGAACAGTTAGTAATTAAATTTCAAATTGAGAAAGGCTGGAGCTAGGGATTTATATTTGGGAGTCATAGTAATAACTCACATTTTTTGCATATTTAATATGTGCCAATCTTCCTGTGGACTCTGTTGTGTGGATAAGCTCATTTAATATTCACAAAACTCCATGAAGCAGGTGGTATTCATATCCACATTTTATAGCTGAGGAAACTGGCACAGAAAAGATTTTTGCAATTTCCCCTAGATCACACAACTAGTAATTGTTAGAAGTGAGTTTCAGATGCAAACCTAGCCCCTGTGATATTGTACGTAGTGGTGATTTTTGAACCTGGAAGGTGGTTGAAAGCTGGGCTCAGTTCAATCTTAGAACATGCCCTTAGGAAGGAGGTGAGAGAAATATTGAGATAGCAATTGATGAGGACAGCAAAAGAAAGATAGTAATGGGAAGCCATGCAAGAGTGTTCAGTGAAAAAGAAAGAAAAACGGCACAGAAGTCAAGGTGAATGAGGAAGAAATTATTGGATGTAGCAATTATGTGCTTTTAGGGACTTTGAGAAGAGTAGTTTTGAGTTGGGTCTTTAATCATATATGGGTATCTCAATATGCCATTCATTTTGAAGCTTTTGATTAATTCAGTAACTATTCTTACATATCACCTAAGGCAAGTTGAAGAGTATTATTTAGTCTCAGATAATACTTCTGAACATTTTTTAGCAAATGAGAACCTTTGTGACACTCCCTTTACTTCTTTGTCCCATTCTTCCTCTTCTCTTAAATACATACATACTTAAGTAACAAGGGAAAAAAGGGAGACAGCACACCCTCCTGGCTCTTCAAAAAATACTCAGTTAAATCTTTCACCTTAAAAATACAGCACCTCCTCATTGCTTACCCCCTTCATGACTATGACCCTGGCCTACCCAGCCTCCTCTCTTGCCTGGATTAGGTTTCTGAATCATCTTTGCTGTATCTCTTCCTCCTGTCTCCTTTAACTATAATGATGCTGTTAAAATAAGCATAAGTCATATCATATGCACTTTTTGGCTGCAAACTATTCCATAGCAGTTTCTGCAGAGTGGAAGCCAGAATCGTTTACAATGGTTTGCAAGGCCCTGGGTGATCTGCCCCTCCTTGGTGATACTGAATGCGTTTTCTGTAAATCCTCTGTGGATATCTCCTCTCCACTGTTCCCGTCTCCCAGCGATGCCACAAATCTTCCAAAAAATTTATCCTCCCCTTCTCCCACCAACATCCACGTGACTCTGTCCCTTAACACCTTTGGGGCTTGTCTCACATGTTTCCTTCCTACTTGAAGCCTTGGCTGACCAGCCTTCCTCAAGTGTACCCTGCTTCTCCCGCCTAGTTCTCTTATTACCATCTGCCCAATTCGTCATTTATCTGATTTATTGTCAGTTTCCTCCTATTAGAATAAGTTCCTTAAGGGCCAGGATTGTTATCTATTTTGCTGTTGTTTCCCTGCCACTTAAAATAGTTCCTGTCATATAGTAGGTTCTCTACTAATGAGGGAGGGATGGAGGAGAAGAAGGAAGGAAAGGAAGAAAGGAAGGAAGGAAAGAGAGGAAAGAAGGAAGGGAGGGAGGGAAGGAGGAAGGAAGGAAGGAGCAGAGCCTAAAATAGAGTTAAGTCAGGGTATGCAAGTGTAAGCTTGTCTGTGAGTAAGACTTTTCTACTGATCTCTGACCTCAGTCCCAAAATAAGTTTTCCACCTTTGAATAAAAGTCCATGCCACTGAGTGCTCAGATCTCATCTCTGAACAGGCATTACCTATTAGAGCCAGACAAGAGAAGCACATATAACCATCCCCAATTCTATAGAGTCCTTTTGGCCCAGAAAGACTTCAAAATGCCATCCTAAAAAGGCAAACCAATCCAGAGACCTCTGTAGTTTCCCTTAGCCTCTGCTGCATTAGCTGAAGATAAATCTATGCAGAGTTCACTAAAGGGAACAGACAACTGCATTAAGCTGTGTAATGATGAACGCTAATGGCCTGTGACAAAATGGGTCTCTGTAGGCCGAACTGCCTTGCAAGGTGGGGGCTGTTCCCTGTTTTTGATAATGATAATGAAAAAAGAAAAAACAAAACCATATCCAAAGATGCAAAGAAACAACCTACAGGCCAACTTCAAGGTGATTTTCATAGTATCTCTTTGTTTTTCCTTTTATGACTTTTGAAAGTACCTGAACAAGATACATTCACCATTGTACAGTGTCCAGGGTGGGGAGAGGAATCTTTGCTGTAGTGAACAAAAATGCAACGCCCTTCACTCCCATTAACCATTAGCACACTAGTTCGTTTTCCGGTGGCATATGCATTGTTTTGAGATTGTTACTTTGACTTATTTAGTTGCTTATTTTTACTTAATGATATTTAATAGCAAAGAGATCTATACTGATTTCTTTCACTTTCTGTGCATTTTTTCCCCATTCTTCATTTAAATGAGAAATGTGTGTGTTCTTTTCCTCCGCATTTGAGTTTCACATGGTTAACTGGGTAGCGTTGGCTTGATCAGTTAACCTTTTCTGTTGTGCCTGATTGTTGTGAGGAGCAAACACATATGATGAATGTACTTTGTGAATTTACTGCACACATTTAAGTTAACAGTGTTAACGTGGATATTAGACCAGTTGGTCTTAATTCTGCTTTCCATTGTAGTCTTGAATTATCGACTTCTGAGAGTGATCTTTCTATTAGATTCTATAAATTTAGGCAATGTGCAAAACCTGGGGTTTCTAATATTTGACCATGAAATATTGAATAATCTGCAGTGGCCTAGGATCTTTTTATAATCTGTCCGGAATGTCACCTTGACCTACACACGCTGCATTTTCAGTGTTTGCTTCTCAGGTATTCAGAACACATTTTACAGCAGAATTATCTGAGAGCACATTCCCTTCCTGTCCTCTGAATCTCCCTGGATGATCTACAAAAATACAGCATCTCCATTTGTGACTAAATAAAGCCTTAGGATGACTCTTATCTATAAATCCAGTTTTATTACCTTCTTCCAAATTAATTTCTGATAATCCAGCCAGACCTCTCTTTTTTGTCATCTTCAAGCTAGATTCTTTATCTTAAGAACAAAAGGGTTACGAGATAATTTCAAGATGCTAGTTTTGCTGCCTCATCTACCAAATTTATAAATTCTAGGGATCCATTTACTTAAGAAAAATTTTGTTCTTATTTTCAGATCCAATTTGTTTCCTTCAGCTTTCGCACACGCGTGACTTTTTACAGCATGGTATGAAATAGAGTGCTCTGCCACATTGATTTAATGGTATGTTTCAATAAATTTCCCCTGTTCCAGTGCTTGCTCCACACCAGGCAGCCAACGGGGGAACAGGCGGATGTGCTGGTTAACTAATTTTAAAAGAGAAAAAATTCCATTTTCTCCATCCTTTAATGTCATAGCTGTCCTGCCAATGACCTGATACTGAGATGTATTAGGTTCCCCTGACATCTGTCATAGGAAATAGTGACCTGACCTTTAAAAAATTTTATTAACATTTATAAATTTGTTTTAGTGTATGATGTCGGAAGCAGTGATTTTTCTGCAGAATGGATTTGGGTGACTGGTGTACAGATTGATAGCCATGTCACATGTTAAGCAGGTGGGCATTTTGTAGAATATACAGATGCCATCTTTCTCCTGCTCCCTGCTACCTTTAGGGCTTAGGCTAGCGGTGGTGGGAACATCTAAAATTTTTCTATAAAGCTTTTTACAAACAACTGGAACCCTCACGGTCAGCCTGTTGGTGGCTGGCGAGGTTTTGATTATTGCTTGATCAAACATTGGGATGTAGGTATTCATTCGTTTTTGCATTCGACCTTTTCCAGTGCTTAATGTATTCCAGATGCTACGCCAGGCACTGGGGATATAAGAGTGATTGCCACAACTCCTGCTCTCCAGTAACTCGCAGACTG
The DNA here is from genome assembly GCA_963574575.1 of Galagoides demidoff. NCBI lineage: Eukaryota > Metazoa > Chordata > Mammalia > Primates > Galagidae > Galagoides > Galagoides demidoff. Next base: position 36,896 of record CAUYQV010024044.1, on the reverse strand, counting down.
ATGGATTAGGAACCCATGGTATACAATCAAGATTCTAATCAAAGGGTTTTTTTTTTTTCTCCCTCAACTCTCCTCAAAGCCTGTACATGTCTTCTGGTACTTTGTTTTTCTTTTCCCCTCCCTCCCTCCTTCCCTGCTTTCCTCCCTCCCTCACCCCCTTCCTTCCTCTTTCATTTTTAACCATTCTCTCTTGGCACTTCCTGGGAAATAATTTATGTATGCTTCGTAGGCAAAAATATTTGTCATACATAAATAAGGGAAAGCTTTCTTAATAGAAATCACTGGAACTTAGCTATATCCAATTTTATTGCCTTAACAATTCTCATTTTTCCCCCATACCCTAAGTAATCAAGAAGTGTGTGGTTTTAGGAAAGGACACCTGTCCCGTGACAGGCAGCACAGGAGCCGGGAGAGGTGGCGTGCTGCCTTTCTAACCTGCTTACTGCAAGAGCAATCGTGAGCTGTGATGATGATTGACACTCCCATCCATCACCTGCCTTTTCCCAAATGCTTCTGAAACTTAAATTAAGACTCTCAGCTCCTGAGTGAGTATAGATTGCTGTTTTATTTTACAGTAAATATTTGTTTATGTTCTAGACAGGGAAATTGAGGCATTGAGAACATAAGTGGATAAATAAGTTATGGACGCTGCTGGGAAACCTCAGCTAATGTTTCTTGAGCCCTGTGGAGCACAATGCTTCACAAGCCCCGTACAGCGTGTTAGGTTTCCAGCTTCCCCCCTTGAGCTCGAGAAAGTAGTTCATGGAACTCTGTGGCTTGATTTTACTTCTTTGTCCTCCTGGAAAGCTATTGTTTGGGGTTCCACATTTCATGTTTACAGTTGCATTTTCTTCCTATATTTTACATTTCACCTTTGCTATATAAGACCTAATAATGTTAGCTATATTTCTAGTTGAGACACTCAGTTTTTAAAAAAACACGAACAATGTCATAAATAAAATACTGTGCTACAGGCCATGGCTAGACAGGTGAATTAAGAAATGGTTCTTGTTCCCAAGAAACTATTCTGGTAGATCCTTCTTAGTAATATTCCTTTTGCTTCCTTATTTTGAAAACAAACAACTTTCTTACTGTAGAACATTTCAGAAGCTTTAATGTACAAGGCGCACTGTGCATGCCTAGCGGCAAATAGCACAACCCAGGCTTTCTGAGCTTATGTGGATAAACATGTTATCGGGAGCATGTCTTGGTGTTGATGTTCTTCACAACACACTCTAAAGCTTTAATGACCTGGCCATTTTTCACCATCTACTTGCCAGACAGCACTAGAAATAATCGTGGGCAGACAATCCAACTTCCCACCATAGCTCTTACAAATTTAGCATGGTTATTCTTTTTTGTTTTGTCTTCTTTTTTATTGTTTGTTTTGTTTGTTTTCAAATAAATATGGAGATACATATGATTAGGTTACGTAGTTTGCTTTAGTAAGGTTAAAGTCTGGGTTGTGCCCTTTACCCCCAAAGCTTGCTATATACCCACACAGTGTATCTGCTGGATAGGCGTTTACCCAACTCCTAACCCCCTCTCTTCTAGTAGATTCACCCACACGGGGTACCTGCTGGATAGGAATTTACCCAACCCCTACCCCCCTCACCCCTAGTTGAAGTTAATTGAGTTTTTCTCTCTCATGAGCATGTAATTATTCTTTGATGTTGTCCCCCCCAAAAAAAAAAAGTTGAGTAGCAGCCTATGATTATGCTTAATCTATATAAGTTATTTTTATGTGGGAAGCTAATTCTTAAAAGATTATCAGTCATCCAGTCTGTCCTCTATATTCAACTTAAGAGGAATCTGAGGCCTGTGGCTTACCTGCGATAATAGAACTAGTTAGAAGCAGAACCTGAGCAAAACCCATCTTCTGACTCTCTCATGCTGCCACTGTGTGTCTCAGACGGTGCCAGATTAGAAGTTTTCTACTTCAAATACTTGGAACTCTAACATCAAGTGCATTTGGTGCCAACTCTTACATAAATAGCCTTTACAACCACATAGACTAAAAATAACCCCAACAATCCAAAGCGCTTTGCCACACCCACCCCCCTATCTGAATCAGTCCTCTTATTTTTTTCTCTGCCATTTTCTCATGTTACCCTATGCCATCAGAAGATTTAGGGTATATTTACCTTCATGACCGTATTGTGCCGAGGCACTGGTGGGACTCCCCTCTCTGTGTTCCACGGACAAACAGAAAGTGACCCAGTGTTAAAATCCGATACACTACAGAAGCCCAGAAGCCCTGTGCAGCTTGCATTCTAAATGGTTTTATTTACATCAAGGACATGTAATAAGTGTCAGTAGGGGAATGAAGACCATTAAATGTATGGATGGAAAGTAAGTTGTAAGGAGGCCTGGTTTTTCTCATAAATGTGTTCCAGAGAAGCGTGTAAGTCCAATAAAAATGTATCCATAAATTGTAGAAGTTTTGGTAGGCATCTTCAGGTTGTGTTCACGGTCATTTGCCAAATCGCCTGTTCTCTGAAGGTTTTCTATGCCGAGGCACTCCACACGATCATGACCGTATAGTTTTATGCTTGTGAATAGGTTATGGTCCATACATCTGGTTCATTTGTAAGTCAGCTGCTTGGAACTCAGAATGCATTTTCTTACAGAAATAATCTTCTATTAGCTACTTAGTGCAAATCTCTGCGAAATAGTGTTACCCATAATGTATCTGTAGCATCTCAGTGCAGTTTGTAAAAATTTAACTGAAGTGTTAAGCATGTGTCCTGGGAATGGACCAGAGTTGGACTTGAGATTCCAGGAACACGGTTTTTCCTACTGAAACCTGGGTGAGGGGTTTGAAGTGTGTGCAACGTTTTAGCACGTGATCAACAGAGACAACATTCGAGCTCATCTGGTCCAGCCTTGTTGTTTTTGTAAATGAGACCGTCACCTGCAACATGCCCTGGTTGCAGAGGTTCCTATAGACCAACAGTTCTCAGCCTGTGGGTGGTGACCCCTTTGTAACAATGAAAATACATCGTGGCATTAGGAAGGTGGAGAACCACTGCTCTAGACAGAGCTGGGAGATGGGGGCAGGGTCTCTACAAGTCACTGGCTGTGACCTGGTTCAGGTGGCAGTTCCAGGGAGAGGCCTGCAGGGGAGGTGGGGAAGGGGCCGTGAGGACAGGAGTGATATGCAGACCCTTCTTGTTAGGCAGGGCCGTCGCCCTCCCTTTCTTTTGCCCCTCGCCCTGTACCCTCCTTATCCACTGTCCTTTCTAATTACCAGGGCATGTTACATGAACTCTCCCTTGTTTAGGAAAAAGGACATTTCTCTTTCTCTTCCCCTGTCCACTACCAGACACCGCGTGACATCAGAACAGACTCCCCCTCACTCAAGGAGGCCATGACGGAGTGAAGGGGCTGCAGAGTCTGCAGGAGTGCAGTGGTGACAGGAAGAACACTAGGGTATTTTGTCAGGGGGCATGTTAGGGGCGCTTCTGTGGCCCCCCGGCTGGGTGGGTAGGGGACGAGGCTGTCTGAATGCAGGGCTACATCTGCACAACTAACCTCATGGCTCAGCCGGGCCCCTGTGTGCACGTGAGGGTGCAGGTTGAAAAGAGCTGTCAGCGCTTTTCTGATAAATCAGAATTTGTGAGTTAGTGATAAATCCTGGAAAGTTTAGAATGGCAAGTTGGATTTTTGAAACTAATTAAATAACATTCAAACACTACAATGAACGAAGAACCGTGTTCATTAAATTCCTGACTTTTAATACACAAGGAGGTATATATTCCTTTTCTCTGACCCTTCTATAATAAATATTTATAGTTTTAAAGGATAGAAATTTTCAGTAAAATGTATTTGTGTATGTTTAGGCTAAGCGTGTGTTTGAAAGAGAGGGAGGGTGGATGGACTGCACTACAGAATAAAACCCTTCCGCGTGCTCTGAGAAGGACGCCTTGATGTCCCTTTGATCCACTTTAAGTTTCTTGAAGAGCACCAGGAAAAAACGTTCTTATCTCCGAGGAACACGTAAAAGTGCTCCAAAGAATGTTGTCTCTCTCTCATTATATTTTTATATAAAAACATTATATTTTCACATACATATATACACCAGGGTGGATGGCACAGGTGGCTTGTTGTCCTTTTATGACTGAAATTTCTGTTGGAATTTTAGTAGATTTTCTGAAGGTTAGTTATTTAAACTTCTGGTAGTACAAATTCATGGTTAGTTTTAGTGCTGTGCATTAAAATCGTAAATGACTTGTGTGGGTGAGGGTTTCTTTGTGAATTTATTCATTTGTTTGTTTCTTTATTTGAGACAGGCTCTTACTCTATTGCTCTGGTGGGAGTGCAGTGGCACAACGGTAGCTCATTGTAGCTTTAAACTCTTGGGCTCAGACAATCCTCTTGCCTCAGCCTCCTGAATAGCTGGGACTGCAGGCTCTTGCCACTACACCTGGTTAATTTTTTCTATATTTTGTAGAGATAGGGTCTCACTATACTGCCCAGGCTGATCTCCCATCTCTGACCTCAAGCAATTCTCCCACCGTGGCCTCCCAAGGTGGTGAGGTTACAAGGCAGGCACTTCCACTCCTGTCTATGAATTCAAAGCGTCTGGTTGAAAGATTGGTGTCTACATTGCTAAAGTGGACACGACCCTCAATTCCATCATCCTCAGTTAACTTGTTTCAAGCTGTAAATCTCTGGGGTCTTGTAGAGATTAAAATCCCAGCCTTGCAACTTGGTGACTTTGGGCAAGTTCTTTAATTAGCTGGACTTGTTTTCTCGCCTTACAATGGAGCTAGTACAACCTGGGTGTCAGTGTTGTTTTAAGTGTCAAATCAAATGATGTATGTACGAGGTTCTGGCATCTCCTAGCTACCTAACCAACACTTGCTTTGTTTTAGTTTGATTCCGCTTGTGACTGTGTGCTCTCGGCCGGCTGCTAACAAGCAGGCTGGCTGGAGGGCATTTGCTGAGCTGTAGCACCAGGAAGAGCCGCCTCTGTGGCAGGGCCGTGAGCCTCCTGATTTCCTTTCCTAGATTCCCTACCTGTGTCTCTTCTTTCTCACTGTGTGACATGTGACTAGGAAACTCTCGGAATGTTTGTTTATGCCTGTATCTCTTAAGTTTGCAGACAGTATTTGCCTGCTTGAGGTAATCCCAACTGGGGGGCTGACTTGACAGGTCTGGAGAGTATTCTTATGTACTCTTCTCCCAGGGCATTTGCCAAAATGATATCATTTTTATTTCTATTTAGCAACATTCGGCTCCTGTTACATGCCAGGCCACGAAGAAAGCAAAGTCCCTGCTCTCATCAGCTTTCTGATGGGAGAGGCAGACAGCAAACAAATGCCAGGTGCCTCCTGTTTATTAATTACTGTTAAGGAAAATAAAGCAAGCTCTGGAGGAGTGGGGGGGCGATGCTCTTTGAGAGAGGCCACCAGGGAGTAAACTATGAGATGTTTGGGAGAGAAGCATTGCAGGCAAAGGACCTGTATGCCGGAAGTCAAGTGAGCAAGGGAGGGAGATTATCAAAGATGAATCGAGAGAGATTCTTTAAGGTCTTACAGATGGTAGGAAGCACTTTGGATTTCCCTGGGTGAGGTGGGAACCTATTCGAGAAGTTTGTGTTGTTGTTGTTATAGGTGGAAAAGAGAAGCCAAGCATATCTCAAAGGTTTTCCATCTACACAGCAGAAAGAAGGGAAGGGTTATTTTGAGGGACTATGGAAAGAAACTGGTTGGGTGGTAAGATCATGAATTTTGGACCAGCTAAATTTGACTTATCTATTAAGTAGACAAGTGTGTATGCTGAGTAGTTAGGCATACGTGCTCTAAAGTTTAGAAGTGCAAACTAGAACTGCACTGTCCAACAGACATTCTGCCCTGATAGAAATGTTTCATATCTTCCCTGTTCAATATACTAACCACTAGCCACGTGTGACTGTTGAGCACTTAACACAGGATATGGTTAATTCAACTAACGCACTGATTTCTTATTTAATTTTAATTAGTTTAAATTAAAATTTAAATAGTCACATGTGGTTAGTGGTGACTATTACTCAGCACAGAAGACTGTAGATATCAATTGAAAGTGACCCAACATTCCCATGTTTAGTAAGGTCACGAGACTGGAGAAGTCCACTTAGGAAGAAGCAAAGGTAAAAAAGAAAGACGTCCGAGGACTGAGCCCTCCAATGTAGAGGGTAGGAAGAGGCAGAGCTACTAGCAAAGGAACAGGGGGTGAGGAAGGGAAAGGCCCAAAGAAAATGGTTCCCAAGAAGCCGAGAGAAGAAAGTGTTTTAGGGAGAGAGATCAGCTGTGTAAATGCTGCCGAGGGTCCCTCACCCTCACTATCTAGTGAGTCAGCTAAGGGCGTATCACTTTACAACCTACACTTATCCTAGGTCCTAGCAAAAAAGTATAGCTTTATAATCATTTCTAAAATGAAGAATGTTGAACAAATCAGTGACTTACTCAGCCTTTCAGAGTCATTTTTGAGGTTGGGCCCAGTGGCTCACGCCTGTAATGCTAGCATTCTGGGAGGCCAAGGTGGGTGGATTGCCTGAGCTCATGAGTTCAGTACCAGCCTGAACAAGAGTGAGACCCTGTCTCTACAAAAAAAAAAAAAAAGAAAGAAAGAAAGAAAAAGAAAAACTGAGGGAAGAGAATTGCTTGAGCCCAATTATTTGAGGTTGCTGTGAGCCATGACATTATGGCACTTTACAGAGGGTAACAAAATGTGAGACTGTGTCTCAAAAAAAAAAAGATTCATTTTTGGGAAATATACTTCCTGGGCCAATGCACTGACATTTGAGACCTTCTACCTGGTGGAAATTCTGAATTCTGTCACCTGTTACTCAGCAGTCCTCACTGCTGTCGCCCCGGGACTTGCTTTAGAGGAGCTGGTGTGGAGGCAGCATCAGCAGCTCTCATCTCGGCCCCTGAGGTCACACATGTGCCTGGCCCTGGACTTTCCCTGCCCCCCTTGCTTTGGTTCCATAAAGGAATACTCCAATGGAGTTAACTCCTAGACAGGGAGGCTGGATGCCATAGGTACACTGGCCTGTGTCAACTTTTAGGGCAGTGGTTCTCAGCCTTCCTAAGGCCGTGATGAATTTTCATTGTCACAAAGGGGTCGCAACCCACGGGTTGAGAACTACTGTTTTAGGGTCAAATGAAGTTATTGTGTATAGCTAGATAGTAGATTTTACCCCAGATCCCTGACACCAAATCTGATTTCCCCCCCTTTATTTTACTCATCTCCCCTTTCAATTCTTCTTGACTGTTGAGAGTTAACTTTGTTCCTCTTACCCTTTGGTTGTGGGTGTGTTTCCTTTGTTCTTTTCTTCCTTTCTTCCTCTGTTTCCAAAAGTTCCATTTATTGTTCTGATTGAGATTTTTCCTTGTTACGTCCGGACTCCCATTCGTACTTGGTCTAACCACATACGTCTTACTTTGTCCTGCTGTACCCTCATATGCCTTTACTTGGAATTCCTCACCCTGACTACATTCTGTGCACCTGGCTCCTCCTCTGTTCTGTATTTGATACTCTGTTTCTGTGATATCTGAGTTGTTATATTACCTTGGAAAGAAATCTCATAAAAAGGAGACAATAGTCGTGCTTTTTTCCTGTTGCCATCTTCTATATGTAGATTATAGATCCTATAGGAATTCTGTTAAGTATGTTTTTAAATAATTACTCTGACCCTTTGTTAATAGCCACATTCCTTATTCTTTACAACTGTATTGTACCAGCTCATAATACTAAACAAATATTTTAATTGATGCATTCATTCTCATTTCTATTGTCAAATGTACTTTCATTCCTGTGGGCAGTGTTGGGATAGCCCTGGACAAGGGGGAGCTAGTGTAGTGAAGGGTCTGATCCTTAAGACCCACTGTGACTTTTCTGTGGCAGAGTCCAAGGGAGGCAAGGAGTGGGTGTCACTCTCGAGCTCTGCAGAGTTTAAATCTGCCAAGGAAAAAATGCAGAGCTGTAGCTTGCATTGAATGATTAAGAGTCACGTGAGAAATGGGGAAAGAAAATCCCAAAGCACTGATGGCTAGAAAGCCTTTTACAGTCCAAGGCTCTACCGAAAGCACTGGCTTCAAACCCTAGAAAACACAGGTGGAAATGAGAGTGGATTATATGAAGTACAAAAGACAAATGCGTACACGTTCCCTGCGCTGTGGTCTCTTAGTGGAAGACAAGCGATTAAGACAGAGCACAATAATTAGACACATCTTAAGAGTGGTCCGCATGGCTCGATTCTTATGCATTCAGGCTCTTAGTTTATTTTAAATTCTCCGAGCAGGATAATTGTATTATTCTTAAGGTATGGACTTTTGCAATTCTGTTGCATGAAAATGACAGATTACTCAGCGAGTTTTGTGTGTTTAACCTCATGATTCACGTGCAGGCCTTGCCCTGAGTGTTTGCTTTCGGGTGTTTCTGTGTGTCACCCCAGCTGCCTCCCTTTATTACTACCATATTACAAAGACTGTTTTCTGCATTTTTATGAAGAGCCTATTAGCAGCAAAGGCTTGATTTAAAGAACTTCTCCAGTTTATGAATACAGTTCATCTCTGTGAATGAATTTATCACTTTAACGCTATTTATTTACTCCACACCATGAAATGTAACATAATAAATAATGAGTCCCTTGGGCCTATGGTAAAACTCACTGATCATCCTCTCAGCAGGAAGATGAACACAACTTGAGTGGAGAAATAATGATCAAAATTCACCATGCTCACGGGATGCCATTTATATACCTGAATCTAATAAAGGCGGAATTACAATGCTTAACATTATGCTCACTCCTGGCATCTGAATGTAATGAGACTCAGAGCGGGAAAAGACTCAGTCGTATTAGCAACATCTTAGGTTATATCAACTCCAAATTGGCAATTCAAATAAGATAGTGTTCTTAAAAGTATGTAACACTTAATTGCTTATGCTAAATATATGTTATCTTAGTATTTTCCACTTTTTTCAACCATGGGAGACTCTTGGATTTGGGGAGGTTTTGCGTTGGGTGGGGAGGGGGATATAGATTCCTTCAAAACCCCTTCATTATCAATTTCATCTGGAGTTTTTTTTTTCAAGATAACCCTGTCAGCTATCTGTAAAGGAAATATCCATAAGCCAGTACTTCTGTGCGGTCAAAAGGGCCATTCTATTTTGTGGTTGAAGTCCAGAAAGAGTTAATTTATGAAAGTTCAAAACTATTTATAGATGAGTGTATTCCCGATGATATTCCAACGTTATTCAGATTGTTTTTGTGTTACCCTTGTTTTTATTTGGTATTATTTGCTTCAGTAGGTATTTATTCCTTCAAATAGTAGCTACGTATTTAAATGCCCAATGTACTCTGACTTGTAACCTAAAACCTAAGTAAGTGGCATATGCGGGAAAAGGGACTTACACAAATTGGAGGACTCATGTTTCCTTTATGTAAAGCGTCCATTCCCTTCTCATTTAGCCAATCAGTGTCATGCAGAATATCGTCCCTCAGTACCAGATCTTACTCAAAAAAGTCATGTATTTGTACTTTTCATGTAAAATCCTTATATATTTAATTATCAACTAATTTTTAAAAAATTAAATACATGGTCTCATATCAGATATGCTAGCACTCTAGTTTTTGTCCCTGGATCTCCAGTTTGATAATTCTACTTTTGGTTTATGGAAATGTTCATACAGTCAAGATTCCTGTTGAATTGTTAATTAAAGGTATCTAGAACAGTTGTGTCCTTTCAACATTTTTAGGAGAAGCATGAGAATAGAATTAGTACAAAGTAGAAATACATATATGTATGCACACACAATATTCAGTGTAAGTTTTATTGTGTGTGTATGCTTATGTAGAAAGATAGAGATGGTAGGCAGAAATGCTGAGATTTATCTTTCTGGTTATAGACAAGTCATAGACTTGTGATTTGAGTCATAAACACGTGATTTGGTGATTGTGTTTTGCTACTAACAAAAGGTAAGCAGAATTACTACCAAATATATTTACTAAAGGATTTTCTCATTTTATTCAAAGACATTTGCTAAAAATGTAATTTTATTATTTGGCATTTGGTACCCAGGAGAATTTACATGAATCTCTACAACCTAAAGTTGTTTCTGTAGATAACATATGTTTAGTATTAACTAAAGAGTTTGGGTATATGTATTTCACAGTATATTAATCTCTGAAGACTTTTTGTATTTGTGATTTTATTTAAGGACATATTAAATCATCGTAGACAACTCTAGAAACCAGACAGTATTATGGAAACAGTGTAGACCACAGTCCTATATCAGGGAAGAGTTGACTTTATTCTGGAAGATTCTGAGATCTGATTTACTAGTTAACTACTTCTAGTGTGGACAAATCATTCTGCTTTGTAGACTATTCGATTTAGAGCAGACTGCATTCCTGATGGCTCTGCCAAGATGAATTAGCCCCAGACTGCATTTCTAGATAACAGCCTAGGAGCGAGTAACAGTATAAAGTATCCCTCTGAAGAGAGGCTTTAAAAAGCACAATTTTGCTTTGGGTAGTTAGGAGTTCAATCCTTGTTCCTTTGTTGAACAGTTTCAGTTATCAAGTTGAGATGAAGTCTGCCCTCTTCTAACTTTTACTATTAATTTCTTTAACCTCTAAATTCCCATTGCACTGGGAATTTTGGTTCCTTCACTGGCAGTTATTAGTTTTGACTTTGTATCCTTGTACTGTGAATAAAGGATGCCTCATTTGAATTTGGCAAGATCACCTATTCCATGAGCCTACAGTTTGGAAGAGGAATGTGAATCAGCAGGATCAGTTCATGTGACTCAATCAAGTAGACAGTCACAAAGTAGGAAGGGTGAGAGTTACAGTCATTCATTCAAAAAAACGTATATTGAGTGCCCATTATGTCCCAGGCAGTGATCCAGATACTAGATGGTACTTATATCAATATCTTGTTTTCATTTCTAGACAATGTGCTCTGTGACAGTAGAGAAGAGGGTACTCTATGCTTTCTGTGATTTGTTAACTTGGGGCAAAGCATTTTATTAACTACCACCCTCTTCTTTTGTCCCAAAGCAGTGTACTTTTCTCTCTTTAATTAAGTAAATATATGAATTAATAGGCTATCTTCATTGTTTTCAAGTAAGTATTCCTATTTTTGTGAGCATTTTCATTAGTAAAACGACTGTGATTAAGACCTGTTATTTGAACTAGGAGGTTCCTCTGTGTATTATAGAAAGCTTTTAAAAAGATTTACATAGAATTATTATTGGAGGCCATCCAGTGAACTGCATATGTGTGTGTGTGTGTGTGTGTGTATGTGAGAGAGAGAGAGAGATGATGAGAACAAAGTGATGAATCTCCAAGACTTCAAAGATTTTTTTTTTCCTCTTTTACTCTGACATTCGTTCTTATTTATACCGGTAATATCTATTTTGTCTTCATGAAATGTTATTGTATTTTATTTGAGCTCCTATTTTTTATACATATATATGAAATAAAACTTGTTGGTATGGTAATTCTTATTCTACCCTTTGTCTCTCATTTTTAAATTTGAGAAGATAAGAGTCGTTTCTTGTTAACGTCTTTGTTACAGTTGAGATATATTGCTGTTCGCTGGAACAAATGACAAATCACATGTCCGCGAGCCTTTTACCAAATCTGCAGGTCAAAATGCCTTAACCAGGTGATTTACTGTGCTTGATCTGGTCCATGATTTCATCTTTAGACACCTCCATCTTTGTCAAGGCCATGCTGATCTCACCACAAGGGATAGGTAGGGGAATTTCTCAAAAGTCAAATATGTTGCATACATTAAAAAAAAAAAAAAAAACAGACTGTGATCAAATCATCCCCCGTGAAAATAAAATTCCAGGGCTTCAATGTGGAATTACAGGCTTGCATTTTGACCTTTGTTTTGCTTTGGTTGTTTACTTTGGCTTTTTCCTCCTTCACGTATCCCAGCTTCCATCATTCTTTAGGTTAATTTAGCAAATATTTCTTAAATACTCACTATAAGCAAAAATCATATGCTAAGTACCTTAATAGTTATAAAGATAAATAAAAGCTCATTTCTTCTTTCTACTACCTATATCAGCAATCATTCTGAGATTCTTCCCTTTCTGCTAGATTGAACCAGAAGGGAATACTTTTTTTTTTTTATTGGATGTAACTTTGTAGATTTTCAGTATTTTCCATGGGTAGATTGATATTTTTGAAAGTGCTATGTCATTTAGTTAGGATGTTCATAGAATGCCCTATGTGTTAAAAAAATCATCCTTATAATTGTACTTTGGAACTTTCTTTGACTTTTTTTTTTTTTTTTTTTTGCAGTTTTGGCTGGGGCCAGGCTTGAACCTGCCACCCCTGGTATAAGGGGCCAGTGCCCTACTCCTTGAGCCACAGGTGCTGCCCCTTTCTTTGACATTTGTAATATCTTCATTTCCTTCTGTATTTGTTGAAGTTAACAATAACTTTAAGAAAGGGTGAACTTTATGGTATATAAATTATGTCTCAGCAAAGCTGCTATATGAAAGAGAATTACCTACGAGATCTTACCTAAATTATATTGTGTGTTGTAAACTCATCTAGCCTTCTTTGGTGAGATTTAATCCCACATTTAACAAATTTGCTGGACCATTTTGCAGCACCATAGATTGACTGCCGTATGCCACATACTATAGTTCTAAAACATGGGGAAATCTTAGTTAACTAATTGAAACACTCATTTGGATAAGAACTTAAACATGGTTCAGTAATTCTCAATTTCCCACTTTGCCTGCAAAACACAAAGTCAGTATGGAATTCCGCTCTTCACAGCTTATTACACTGTGTGTTCACTCACGGGGAAATAATTTAAGGCCATTTACTCCCAATCGTTTCTCTCGTGCTGACCCGCTTCTTAAAGCAACTCGTTTCTCGAGGTTCTGTTTATTTTGAAATTGTTTTATTTTTTTTGGAGATCATAAATTTAGGAACATACCTAGATGGCCTCATTCTCCTTTTGTTTTTTCCCCTTTGAAAGTTCCACATTGTGTCACCAAACCAACTCTTGTTGACGCCAACCTCCTTGATGATTCCTGCTTCTGTCTGGTTGATCTCATGCTCCTTTTACTTCAATGTTAAATTTTCCTATTTTTCTGTGCTCAATCCAATGTCATGACTTCTGTTTGGTTAAACAAGGCCCATCACATGGTGGTAACTTAGGCCCTTGCAGGAGCAGTTTCCTCAATGTTCCAGCCACCTGCAGGAAAGCAGGATGTGTGTTCACCTGCTGTCCCTATAAGTCTGATGCTTTTCTCCCTTAAGTTGTTCTTTGGGGAATGAAGCATGATGCTGAACGCAAGGGTGCCATTTTGAAAAATTTTGGAGATTTTATCTTTTGAATTTTAAAAAGCCTTTTTTCCCCTCTGCTGCCTTTGTTCCAGATCATGCTTTTTAAACTTACTTTCTCCCAAAACATTTTTATTGATAATGCTGTTCAATTCTCCCTCTCATAACTAGTGGTCATCCGCTCTCTCTCTGCCCCCAATGCTGCTAGTGCTTTGGAGGCCTCTGAGATTTCTTCTCATTGTGGGTCTACTGTAGAACCACCGAGAGCAGAGTCCTGGCCTGATGTGCCAGGAGCTCTCACCCCCGGCCTGTATATCTTTCTTTTCATGTCTTAACTATCCCTCTCTCTCTGTCTGTGGATAATAGCTGCTCTATCATGCCCCAGAGCTGGCCCTAGGGAGTAGTTCTAGCTTCACCTGAACCCCACCTTCACCTTATAGAGTGCAGACATCTTAACTATAACACTTTGTAACAGCGGTTCTCAACCTGTGGGTCACGACCCACAGGAACTGTATTAAAGGGCTGTGGCATTAGGAAGGTTGAGAACCACTGCTTTATATTAAGTTGACATTGGCAGTCATTATTTGAGGCAGGCCTTTGTTCTAGATTTTGCATTTTCTAACTGCACGATATTCTGTAGAATGGTGAAGCTAAAAGGTTGCTCAAAAATGGCCCTAGAAAATAACACATGCAGTTCAACACGGATGCTAGTCTGTCCATGATTTAGTTATGGGAGTAAGTAGAGACGAGAGTTTAGACAGGTTAACAAATCAGACTGCCTCAATGGTAAATAGTGGGTCTTTAAAAAATTGCTGCTGCTGCTGCTGTTGTTATTTTTAATTAGTTGAACGTCCTTCATGCTTTTTATTGATTTTATTTGTGGAATTTGTATACTCCCTTCGAAGGATTGACCTTTATTCCTCGTCATAATCCCTATGAATTAGAGCCTAAAAATCTTTGTTTTACGTCTGGTAAGCAAATGGATGTTCTTGCTTTATTCCCAGACAGGACAATGATTGATGACTTTGATATCAGATTCTGAAATGACATAAATTTTGTCTCAACTTGAGGGAAAATAGTGATAATGTAGATCCTCTCTGCCAACCGACTCAGGTAGATGGGCCTTTTGGTTTCTGATTTCTTTTCATTTATTGAACAAATTGCACATTTTCTCCTGAAGTTGATTTAACAGTATGGATAACATTTAAAAGCACCTAAAATAAAGAGTATAGCACATTCTACTGAAATGGGCGGCCAGCAGTTTATCCATGTCTGGGGTAAGGCATTCCTCACCTTACATAAATCTCCAGAAAAGCCAGAGGATGGAAGCACATTCCTCTGGCACGACAGGATGGATAAAGGATATAGACCAATTACTTTTTTGCAGTTCTTAGAGCAGTCTCTGGAATACTGACCCCTCTGACTTCATTTTCAAGCAAGAACTCTCCACCCCCATCTTGCAAGGAAAAATAATTGAGCTGAATTTCTAGCAAGAAGCAAATCAAGAATAATTTTGCTGGGACCTATGGAGCAAATCACCTTTCAAACATGACAAAGGTGGTTATTTAAATACGTTTAAGCCCCCTAATCACAGAGGTCTTTGATGAACTTTTCCCACTTTAACTACATCAAACGATGCAAAGAGTAGAAAAAGCCATTAGAAAATCGTTATAATAAACACCACCATTGATCTACTTCCCTCTCCTGTGGAACCTCCCCTTTCCTTGTTTTAAGCCCTTTAGGTGGGTTTTACATAATAAAGTAATCAAACTCTCACAGGTCATTAAAAAAAGAAATTGAAGTGATTTTTTAATAAAAACAAAACATACTCTTTATTTAAGATTTCAGGGAAACCGGTCAGTACTGTGGGCATTCTTTGGTTTTTGGCTGTGACTTTCAAGTTGAACCTTTTTGATGGTAAATAGCCTCCTGCTTATGCCTGTGTGTTTTGGCTTAAAAAAATCAATCTCTGAGAAAATGGGCTTCCATCTTCCTTTCAGCCCCATCTCCTTTGATGATTGATGTTAATTCAGTAAGCTGCTGACCCAAGAAAAAAGAATTGTTTGTGCTGTTGTTTTGAATAAATAAACTCACAAAGAATCAATGGCTATAGCTTAGAGAAATTAGGTGGTTGAGAGCATAAAGTCTCTTTCTGCTGGGTTTCTCATGTAAATAAAGCAGGCAAAGGACAGTGCAGCATCGGGTATCTTTTTGAATGATGGAAGCTTGCTTCAAGGGGAGTTTTTTTTTTTTTTATTTAAAAATAAATGTTCTCTCTGTATCTATAGTCAGAAAGGTCCGTATTTATGACAAAATAGGACACCGTCTACTTATGCACGTAATAAATTCCAAACTGTCACTGGCAAAGCAAGTTCGCCATTCCCTGGGCCCAGCTTACGTTCAAAATTGTGCATCTGTGGTTCTCAGTCTCCCGCCTGGAGTTTAGGCAAACAATTCTGAAGGACTGTAGGACACTGCCTAGAGTTCTGAGACTGAAAGTCAGGGTGATCTGGAAGACCAAAATAGTTCACTCAGTTTTCTGCATTCCAGCTGACTGTTGATTGACCAGCAGTAGGTCAGTAATTATGCTTTTCTGGATCACAGCTTCCTTTCCTAAACCACACTTCCAAATGGTATGATCACGGAGGAGAGTGACTTCACCTGTAATGACCATTCTTCAGGCAGAAACGTGATTAAGTGGGTTCCTGGCAATGAGACTTAGAGTTATAGGCAGTCTAAGATAATTGAAAATATACAGGCCTTGTTTTTATTGCCATTTGTTTTGGTAGCACTTATTCAGCGGTGTCAGATAACGACTATGTTGTATTTCTTGTTTCACGTAACCCACACAGCAGCCCCGTCAGTGTACGTTTATGGCATAAACACACGCACACAGGTAGAATTTAACATTGGCCATGTTTATTACAGTTTCTATAATTTGTAAATAACTTAAACATCAAGGTATAGTGAAAAGTCCAGGTAAATTATGGTGTTTTCAGATATGTACCGTTACACAGCCATTAAGGAAGGCAATTTCCTTCTCTGTAATATGGGGATAATATTTATAGAAAAATTGTATCCGTTAGAGGTAAAAATTTAAAAAGTTCATGGATGTGAAGCACTTAGAATAGGGACTAGCATGTAAGTATTATGTAACTGTTTACTATTACTGTTAGTAGTGGTATTTAAAAATTATATCCAGAAGAGCTTTTATTAGCTCTTGTGTGTGTTTCGAGTAAAAATGAGATTATAGGTGCAGTGAGCTCAGCTATGCAAAACATCCTAAGAGATAATATAACAAAAACTATTATCTCTGGTTATTATTTTCACCTTTCTCCTTTTCTGTATGTTTCATCATCTATCCAGTGAACATGTGTTTTACAACTTGAAAAAATATGATATTTAAATGTCAATAGTTCTCATGCAGTATTCAATAGTGGATCTTGTCCAGAAGAAGTGATTTGATACCTCTAAGTGTGCTCAGGCCAATTCAGTGATAAAGGGTAAGAGTGAAAACCCATCAGTGTAGGTAAATGTAGATTTACAATATAATCTACTTCTCTCTAATTTTACATCCTAACTCTACCAGTTACTAGGTAGTTGGTCTCAGGTAAACCACTTAAACTCTTAAAAGTTTCATCTGTAAAAGGAGAATACAGTCATTGGTTCTGTTTATCTTATAATGTGGTAGAAAGCCCCGAAGGAGAAAATACATGTGAACGTGCATTATATAGCTCATCTAAAATATGCAAATATACAAATACACAAAATATTTTAGGCTTTTTGTGTTTTTAGGACTTCAAACACACTCTCAGATATGAATAGTATTAACTAAAGATATCTGCAAAAACAAAGTATGATTTGATAATTATGAAAATAGGATCACCTAAGCATATATTGTAGGTTGACACCTAAGCTATATTCTTCACCGGCTGGACATCTGTGGATGCTCATGTACAGCCAAGAGTCTAATTCATTTTGTAGGAACAGAGAATCAAGTAGATATTCTTAGGTCGGTAAACAATATTCTTGATTTAGAAGGGAAATGGTGCTTTTTGTGGAGAGCTTAAGCATCAAACACTTGACTGTCTCGTAGTCCAGCTCTTTTCCTTATTTTCTGTTATTCAAAGTTGGCAGGAAAGTGGGTTGTTCAGAATGAGTGAGCCTGCCCGTGTCTGCCCACATTTGCTGTGAGCACAGTGAAGTCTTCCTTGACCCTGGTGTCAAGGTTTACAGCCACCACCCCTTGGCGCTGCCATTGCGGGGTACTGTTCTGCATGCAGTTGGGCAGCTACTGCACCTTTAACTGATAGTTAACCAAGCCCATCTCTTTCAGGTTCAGTTTCTTTATTTATCAGGTAAAGGATTCTTGTGATGTCAAATGAAACGGTCTATGTGAAAATGGCTTTTGAAAGTCCCTCAATTGAAGAAACGGGTTATTTACATGGCCTCGAAGTATCTCTCTCAAAGTAATTATAAATTACTGTGTTAATTTTAACATCACTTCACAAATTCTTTGATACTCCTTCCTCTGCAAGGCAGAACTTAATTCCCCTGCCCTAAAGTGTGGTCTGGAGAATGATGGAGTTCAGGACACACTACCCTAAAAGCTGACACCTTGGCATTTGAGAAAACAGCAGAAGCAGGATGGTCATTTGCCGGCTGTGTCCTGCCCTACTCCCCCGGTACAGGCCATGACATCTGTAATTCTCTGACTTTCAGCCAAAGTATATAATGAGACCATCGCATGAGAGGTGCCTACCCTGTATCTAAAGAAAATTGACATGCTTCTCTCTGAAGACACAGTGACACAGAATCTCAACCAACAGGCTACGTTCTCCCCTCCCCAGTTTATTACTATTAGATCATCGCCCCTTTGTCTAACTGTGCTGCTCTACAGCCGTCCACTTCAGACAGTTTAGCACAAAAAAATGCAAGTGTCTCTGTTTTTTTGTATCTTCAGTTCTGAAGGCACCCATGTCCCATAAAAATCATATTAAATAAATTTGTATCATCTTCTCTCGTTAATCTGTCTTTCGTTATAGGAACTTCAGTTATGGACCTAGCAATGGGTGGAAAAAAAAAAAACAAGACATTTTCTCTTTAACAACATAGTAACTTATCTCTAGCAACTACAATGTATAGAAAGGGGGAAAGAGTCACTTTTGTAGTGGGGAAAAATGTTAGACTCTACCTTGCAGGTGCTCAGGAAGATCAGAAGGGCCCTTCACCTCTGTGGTATTCTTCCCCCAAATCCATAATCTCAGTCTAATCCTGGGAAAACATCAGAGAAACAAAATAATTGGCAAGTACTCTTCAAAAAAGTTTCCAAATCATTCCAAAAGTTTCCAAGACAAGGAGGAAGTACAGCACAATTGTAAATGAAGAAGCCTAAAGAAACATGCCAGCTGACTTCAGTGTGGCACCGCAGATTGGACCCGCTACACAGAAGAGGGCCATAGTGGAAAAACTCGGGAAATTCAGAATAAAGTCTGTAGTTTAATCGGTCATATTGCACCCAAGTTATTTTTAGTTTTGATCTTTACCCCATACTTAAATAAGGGGAAGCAGGTGAAGGGAATGCAGGAACTTTCTGCACTGTGTTTGCAACACACTATACAGTTATTTCAAAATAGCACAGGTAGGTGTGGGTGGTGGCTCACATCTCTAATCCCAGCACTTTGGGACAACAGCATAGGAGGGTGGCTTAATCCAGGAGTTTGAGGCTGCAGTGACCTATGATCATACCACTGTACTCCACCCTGGGCCATAGAGTAAGACCTGGTCTCTTAAAACACACACACACCTGGTACATAGGAAGTATCATAAAAGCATATAATAGTTTTATTGAAAAGAAACAGTATGCTATGTTCTGTACTCAATTATATAATAGAGAATAACTATATAATCTATACAGTTAAAATTTTGCTACTATGTGAAATTTTGACTCCATTTCCTTTGTTACCATTTTAGAGCAATTATTCAAATACACATTTTCACTGGATTTTTTTTTCTTTTGGCAGAGCTGCTATTATACTTTGTCTTTATTTTTGTGTTCTTTTGAAAATATGCACAAATAAGACATAACTTCCCATTTGCTATGGAAGAAGAATATTATATTTGGATGGTTGACATGGAATCTTATAAAAAAATACATAATTTTCCCAGTAGTCCCAGCTATTTGGGAAGCTGAGGCAGGACGATTGAGTCTAGGAGTTCAAGTCCAGACCCTGGCTCTGGAAAAGGAAAATGCAAACATTTACAAGTTTGGTAAATGCTAACATAGAAGTCAGAAAATCAAGTAAGTCTGTTAAGGTGATAATGATAATGCGGTTAGAATCGCTAACAATTGTAGACTACTATAAATCTATCGCCACCATTTTAAGCATTTATTATGTATTAATTTAATTCTCACAATTGAAACTTACAACCTATGAAGTAGGCACTGTTGTTCTTCTCATTTTGTAGATGAGATTATTAAGACGCATGTAACTAAAGGCCAAATTCGTCCAATGCACCACCTATTATTTTGTCCCATTTCTGAGACTTTCCATCCTGGGTTCATAGCCTGAGGTTTACTAGAGTAACATTCAGATAACTGTGTGTAGCATGATGGAAGACGGGCATCCCCTGAGCAGTTTCACAGGCCACCTTTCTCATGAGCACATTATAATCACATTGCCCACTAGTCATGTACCAGATGTAAAATAACGATCGAGATCAGAACCCTTTCACTACCACATAGGGTTTGAGGCACTCAGTCAAAATGCCTCAAACATTTCCCCTACTGGGTCTGAGAGTGTGTTATTATTTTCTCAAGCACAGCACATCCTTTTGAAGGAAAGACGTTAGTTCAGACATGGCAAAGGGATGGATGGGTTTCCCCCTCTTGTGCTGAACACCGTGAAATGCTTCTCTTTAAACAACCTGGTTTTCTGATCTTGCAGAGACTTTGTTATTCTGTGAAAGAGAGAAAAATGTATGAGGGCTCATTTAAAAGACACCCTCCTCACCTTGATTTTCTCAGCACTCTGAACTTTTGAATGTCATCTCCTCTTCTTTTTCTCCTGTCTTGCTTTGTGGGGCTTGTGTTTATAGTACGCGGCTCATGCCAGCTGACACGTTCTGTTAGTGTTATCAGAGAAATTAGAAGGAGCAAAATCATTGTGTGTTGTTTCTCATTCTTCCAGGTCAACAGGCTCACTGGCAAAGATAGCGCTCCTTGATTGCTCTGCTTGGGGCATAATTGATCAGTATCCAGTTTGCAGTTTATTCTACATCTGACTTGTTAATTTAACTCACAGTGTGCTGATTTCATATGCAGCGTTGGCTCCTATCTTGGAGCTCAGTACTAACCATATACATGAAACTGTCAAGAGGCTGGCAATAGGAGAACGAATGGTTTATAACGTGATCATCTGAGCCATTGTAACTAGTCTCTGTAGTTTAGTTGTTTTGTTTTGTTTTTTTTTGAGACAGAGTCTCACTCTGTTGCCCTTCGTAGAGTGCTGTGGCATCACAGCTCCCAGCAACCTCCAACTCTTAGGGTTAAGCTATTCTCTTGCTTCAGCCTCCCAAGTAGCTGGGACTACAGGTGCCTGCCACAACGCCCGACTATTTTTTGTTGCAGTTGCTACTGCTGTTTTAGCTGGCTGGGGCCAGGTTTGAACCCGCCACCCTCGGTATATGGGGCCGGTGCCCTACCCACTGAGTCACAGGTGCTGCCCAAATAATATCTGTAGCTTTTAAATCAAATGTAAATATATCATGATGATTATTCTTTCACTGGTCATCAATTCTTTTTAAGATTAGAGTTCGTGAAAATAATTTCCAGTAAAAATCCCAATTTAAAAGCCTGTCCCCTAGTGTAGCTTTGTGGTTCAAGCCTACTACATTGTCTCTTTCTCCTGATTTGGGGGCACTTGTGTGAGATTTTAGGCATTCTTAAACCAAATAAGCAAGTTTGCCAACGCTATTAAAAATGGTTATCACTTTTTAACATGGGGTAATATATATTAACATCAAAATATGAAAAACTACTAAACATTTTTCCTATATATTTAAATATCTAAAATGAAAGGATATAAAATATGTAGAAAATAGAAATTTTTCTTTTTTTTTTTACATTAAGTATCACATATTGAGCAAATGATCACAGTGTGTACCCAAGTTAGTTTATATATATTCAGCAATCTGTCCTATATAATTTAGAAAGCTACAGAATCACATTTGCTATTTTAGAGATTCATTGTTCTGCCATAATATGCATTACTTAATCAAAGTAATTGAGACAATTCTACTTCAACAGACTTTAAATAGAGGAGTACAGTATGCTACTTAGCACAGATCTGAGGATCTTGAATGAGGACTGAGCACAGGTCAGACACAACGTCCCCAGATGTCATACCATTTATGTTTTACAAATGAATGACAAAGTATCCATCCTTCATGATAAAGTTATTTAAAAATGCCAGAAGACTTTATTTTTGAATTTTAATGTACTCTTACAATTTTGTAAAAGATGCAAAATTGATGGTTTAATTATATGCTATAAATAAACTTGATATGCTTCTAATTATAATACAATATAAATTATAATGTAAAATTACTACATTTTGGATTGGCAATTTCAAAATACCAAATTACTTTGACTTTTTATAATTTGACTTGATAAAGCAAAAGGACTTTCCATGATATGTGATAACAACTTGATATGCTTCTAATTATAATATAATATGAATTATAATGTAAAATTACTACATTTTGGATTGGCAATTTCAAAATACCAAATTACTTTGGCTTTTTGTATTGACTTGATAAAGCAAAAGGCTTTTCCACGATATGTGATAAGTTTTTCGGTTCTAGGTCAAAGAAAATGGGGAAGAAAAAATGCAGTTATAGAAAGGACCACGTGAAAAGAAAATGAAGGGACTGATTCCTGGCAAGGTTGTGAGCTAAAATGTCTGGAAAATTTCCCAGTATAGAGCAGTCAGAAATGCTGGATAAAATGCAACAAACTTCATTTTAAGCATATTGCTGACCTTGTTAGAGAGTAAGAGGTCTCCTGGGGATGAAAATAAAGAGAAAACTAAAAACCAGAGCAGTGAGCTGAGGCTGCTGTTGCAGCTGCCTTGGGCATTTGTCAGTCTCAGGAACCTAGAGGTCTGAGTTTTAACAGCTGCGTCACGGCTGGAGATGGGGCTCCCACTGCAGAAGAGGGGATATAGAATTGGAACCTCCTTATAAAGCATGGAAGTTTTGATGGGTTAAAACTTCAGTGAAAGGGTAAAGTTGAAAATATCCAATCATCAGCAAAGGAAAATGACAAGGAAATTTGTCTCGGCAGAAGTATACAGTTCTTCCCTAGATAAATTTGCCTTCAGTTTAGACCTTTATTCTTCCCACAGATAAAATCTCCTACAGCATGAGTTCACAACCCCCAATTATGGAAATGCATGAGGAATGTTTATCCGTAAGCTGAAGTCAACAGACACAATAAGGAGTTCAGTTAGTTCCCAATAATTTTAGAAATGAAATTACTGATTGCAGAATGCAAAGTGACTGTGTTTCAAATGCGTGTATATAAGAAATAAATTTGAAGAATAACATGCTAAAAAAGACTAGGCAGACTTGAGAAAGAACTGAATAGAATCCTACTAATGGAAATTTCATCTGTGCATTAGACGTTAGTTTATGGGTTCAGCAGTAGATTAAATACACTCAAGAGGTATTAAACTTCAGATAAATCTAAAGAAAGTGCCAAAATGCCTTAAAGTATAAAGACAAAAGATTTAGAAAATGTTAAAGAAAAATTAAAATACATAGGATGCTGTGCCAGTTTTAAAAAGGATCACAAATTCGTTGATGCTACTCCCATCTTGAGACAAAGCTCATACCCTTAAAGCTGGGTAGGCGTGAATAGAGTATGGTTCAAGGAAAGTTCAAGTTCACAGTTAATCATATTATGCTAAACTGTTAAAGTTAGGTCGCAAGAGGCTATTTTCTTTCTATTTTATTTGCTGGAATAGTTGCTCTTGGAGCCCTGAGTTGACACACAAGGAATCTGATTATCCTGAGGCCATGAAGTTTTGAGGAATCCCAAGATCATAGGGATTCCATATCATAGGGAGCCATAGAGAAGTTCAGCCCCAGCTATTCGGGGCACTCTTGGGTATTTGAGTTTTCCCAGCTGAAGTCCCAGACATCATGGGACAGACCTAATTGATCCCTGCTCTGCCCTGTCAGAATTCTAAACTCACAGAATAATGGTTGTTTTATATCACTGAGTTTTAGGGGCTTTTTTACACAGTAGTGGGTATGTGGAACAGATAGGATGAGAAGCTCTAACCCTGTATCTAAAGAAGTTCCAAAAGAAGATAATGTAAAGAATAAGAGAAGAAGCAATATTTAAAAATATAGAAATGGAGAAATTTCCATTATTGGTAAATGACAATAATCATTGGATTCCAGAAGCATAATGGATCACAATCAGGAAAAATAGAAGAAATACCTTAATGCATCAAAATAAAATTCTGGAACAACAAAAAGTCAATGACAAAATAGACATTAAAAGCAGACAGAGAGAAAGTGGATTACTTACCAATGCAATACAACTCTGCATTGTTTGGGATAGCTAAAAACTGCAAATATCGTAACTGTTCATCTGTGACAGGATTATTAAGTACATATGGTATCTTATGATAATAAAAAGCTACTTATACTATTCCGCAGTAAAAAATAATTGAACAGGAACTATATATATCAACATGAGTCAACCTCCCAAATACAGTGTTTGACAAAGAACATGTGTACTGTGATGGCATTTATATAAATTTTAAAAATTTAAGAAACTGTACATGTGCATGTGTCTCTATGTGTATGCTTTAGCAATCTATACATTTGTGTAAAAATAAAGGCATCATTTTATTTTATTTTCTTAGAGATAGAATCTCTCTGTCACCCAGGCTGGTGTGTAGTGGTGTTAGCATAGCTCACAGCAGCCTAGAGGTCCTGGGCTCAAGTCATCCTCCTGCCTCCAGCTTCCAGCCTCCCGCCTTCAAAGTGCTGGGATTATAGGTGTGAGCCAGTGCATTAGGTCTAAAGACTAGTTCTAAACGATAAACATTAAAGTCAGTGTAGAAGGGGAAGGAAAAGGAATATAATCAGGCAGGACTTTACTCCTTGTACGTAATGTATTTTTAATCTGAAAGTATTTGGAGACTAAAGGTTAAGTTAATCCTTCTTATGTTTTAGTTTAGATCAATAGTATAATGCAAAGAGAAAGGATCAAGCCAGTTGTGAAATCACGTCTATTTAACTGGAGATTGAGCCTTGGCAGTTGGGAGTATGGAAAGAGAAAAGGAAGGAAGTGAAATTAGAGATATTGTAGTGGTAAAATCTAGGAATTGTTATGAAATTAGAGATATTTTACAGGTAATAGCTAGGAATTGTTATGAATGGGATATGTTGCTTGATAATAAAGCAAGTGGAATTTGAGCTTTTATTTGTTAGTGAAGATAATTGCAAAACCTTTATATTCTTAAAATCTTCTGCCTATCTATAGTAACAAACAGTTTGCTCTATTTTGGCAAGTAGGATTATTTTTCATTTCTCAAACACTTGGAAATCACTGTGATTTGCTAACAATAGATGAAGTCCTTGTAAGTGATTATGAATGAGACAGAGAGGGGAGGGGAGATCTGTAGGGCAGCAGGGGGAGACAAGAAGTGGGGAATGAAGATGGAATTACTGGTTCTGAAATTCCTGAGAGTGTTGATTGTGGGGCCATTACTGTTATCATCTCTATCAGTGGGAATTTGATGGAATGCAGAGGAATAAGTTATGGGGATTTACACCTTATTTGGAGATTTAACTAAGTTTTAAAGTCCATTGGCAAAACTTTTCCTTAATCGTTTATTGGATCTTTTCTTCATAGAGAATAGAGATTCGGATTATTGTGAGGGTTATGGCAAGTGTGTGACGTACTTAGGAGGTGTTAAATAATGCAGGGAAGTACAGGAATGGTGTAAACACTGTAAAGCTGAGCTCAGGGAGACAGCAGAGTCTTGAGTGATGGCTGTCCCACAGGACTCGTTTTCTGTAAGTGATTTGGCTGACTTCCATGCTTATTTTTTTTCCTCTTCCTTGTGACTTTATTTTTCACTTTTTACAAAAAATTCATCTTAAACATCATGACATTTCTAGCCTTTCTCCACATCATGATCTTTAGTGGTCCCCTCCTAACCCTGTTAACTACTTTATTTCAAGTTTAGCTCTCTATGAATAAGAATGTGATCTTGGCTTGTAGCCAGCCTTTGGCTTGGCTGCCACTAGATGAACTCTACTCCTGGTCTAGTTGGCTGTGGCTTGGTGATACGGAGTGATGCTGTAGAACAAGGGCTCTTGGCTGACTGCATCAGTCGGCGCTGTGTGTGGGACAGGTGTGCTCAGTGACTGTGGCAGTCACCTGATCTAGTGTGTTTAGGCATGAGCAGTCAGCAGTGTATGATTTCCATCTCTTCAGCCAACATAAACTAAGACCTAACTGTGTTATTACAATCAAAGAATAGACGTGCAATTGGCTTTTCTAGTATTCTTATTTTTCCGTATTGTTATGGTTTGATCATTTGTCTTCTCCAAAACTCACGGTGACATTTAAAACCCAATGTGGCAGCATCGTGAGGTGAAGCCTCTCAGAGGGGATTGGATTGTGAAGGTTTTTCTTGTGAATGGATTTTTCTATTCATGGACTAATGATTGATGACTTAATGGATTAGTGGGTTATCATTGACGTGGGACTGCTGGTTTTGGAAGAAGAGAAACAGAGACTTAAGCTAACATGCTCGGCCCCCTCACCCTGTAATGCCTTGAGCCTCTGCAGGGAGTCCCTACCAACAAGAAGGCCCTTAACAAATCTGGACCCTCAACCTTGGATTTCTCAGTTTTGTAACTATAAGAATACATTTTTTTCTTTATAAATTACCCTGTTTTAGGTATCCTGTTATAAGCCATGGGAAATGGACTAAGACACATACAGTAGAGCCTCCATAGGTTGGCCACCTCCCTGCATTCATCCCCTCCCTAAGTTGAGCTAATGTTCATAGATTGGACATACACCACATGTACATATCAGGACAGTAGGCTGAGTTTCTTATGTTGACCACTCCATATGTTGACTTTGTTGACCTATTTGTTCCAGTCTCTTGTGAGTTCTACATTTCTCTTTGGCATTTTCCCCTCTTTCTGTTGCCTCTCAGCACCATTTTTTCCCTACACCTCAGGTTTTGACTATACAAGTCTAGTCTTTCTCCAAGCTAGTTAAATTTTTCAGTCTCATCTTAAAAAACAATTCAAACAATTGATTATTATTTTAGCTTAACTAGCAATAGCCAGTTGCCATGAATATTACTTAAAGAAGAAAAAACCTGTTGGATTAAGATATTTGTTTAACATCAATATTTTCATCAAGTCTTTAAAATCCTAGGGCATGAATCTAGCAAACTGTGCATACAGGCATGCGTAAAATTTATTTTTAAAAGTAGGCGTTAGAGAACATCTATATTTGCCTTGAAGCTCGCTTAAAATAGTTTGTCTAGAGGACTATTTAGCATCACTTTACATGCCATTGAACTCAGAGTTAGAATCATGATTGAGACACCCTATAATGGAAATAGAAATGTCCTGAGGTCATTGTGTAATTTTATAGGGAGCTTCAGCAAAGCCGGGAAGAAGGCAGTAAGTTTTATGGCATGATTAACTTTGAGACAGCTGGCTTTTATGTGAAATAGGTTGAGCTGGAACTCTATGTAGGCACACAATGTACAGAACAGGCATTTTATTATATGCATATCTACCTATATTTTCCTTTGATCAATGCGTGTGTTTAATTAGATAGAATGAAAATCTTGTACAAAATGAAAATGTGCTTTTTTAAAAAAGTGGTATCAATAAAATAATACCTTGCAGCTTTATATTTTGAGTCCCAATGGATTAGTGATTTTACTTTACTTTAGAAGTGACAGTATAGTGATGATTATTGCTCCTTTGGGACTGATAAGAAAATGGTGCCCGATTATATTAGTCATTAGTATTCTTGGCTATAAGTAGGATGGGAAGCTCTAGAAGTAAAGGAACACGGCCTGAATATATTTTTTTTTAAGCAAGTAAATTATCTCTTAGTATTGGCAAAAATGTAGTTTGTCTTCCTTAGAAAAATAAAGCCTTCATACATAATTTAGCTTGTCTGTCATTTTAAGCATTTCACAAAGCATAGCCCCATGGTCTAGGCCCATTTGTCTTTGTCAAGAGATGCTTCATTGGTTCCTGTGTGAATGTTTTGACATTTATATTATACCTCTGGATGCTCGGGAAACCAAAAGATTCCAGTTCCTGTGGAATTAACCAATGGTATCTCGTCTACTAATCAGACATTCACAGCATTCTGTGTACATGCTAAGGTTGTGTGATTGTCCTCTTTCCTTAGATATATTTTGTTACTAGGTTGTCCAACTTTTTGGCTTCTCTGTACCACATTGGAAGGAAGAAGAGCTGTCTTGGGCCACACATTAAATATACAAACACTAACAAAAACTGATGAGCCCCAAATAAATAAATAAATAAAAGATAAGTGCATAATTTTTGTGATATCTTCCCTCCACAGATAAGCACAAAACTCTCCACATAATCCATACGTGGCCCATGGGCCACAGGTTGGACCCTCCTCGTTATTTCTTCCATATGTGATGCAGTCCTTATCCCCTTTTAGCCACCCTTCCTCCCCAGATTTGTGGCTATATTTGAAATAGTTTGGAAAAGAAACACACTCTTGAAACTGTTTTGGTTTCCAAGTAAAATAAGCAAGACATCCAGCAGTTTCTTGGTAAATGGGAGCTGTGATTGTTCATGACCATGATGAAATACTTTCCCGTGACCAGTTTGAGCTTCCTTCTTTAATGCTCACATAGTTCCTTTTATATCTCTTCATTATAGCACATATAGAATACAGAAAGCTAAGCAGTGTCTTAACCCAGTCTAACATACCAGTCCAACAATTAGAGTTATGCAGGGATTGTTAAAGAAAAATATTATTCTTGATGCTTGTTAAAGTTAGACTTTATTGCAGGGTGGCTACTGCAGTGGGGTTTTGTGGTAGAGGAGAAAGATTGGGCTCAACACCGAACACAACAAGGGCAAGTGGAAACTTATAGCCAAAGACCTGCTTGAGGATCACTGTAGGGAAAATTATGAAGAGGAAACATCAGAGGTAAGATGATTCTGGCTAAACCAACTTGTCAAGTTTAGTGCTGTAGGCAGGCCTGAGTAGTAAGAGACTGAAATGTGGGCAATAAAGCATTTGGCCAGACATCAAAGGTGAGGGACTTTTGCTAAACGGACCCAGCAGGATTCTTACTAAAACTGAACTAAAGCCCCCAAGGTCAGGGGCCTACACGGAAGGAGGACTCAGGAGCCAGCCTCAAATTTGGGAAAAGAGAGATTTGTCAAAAGACAAAATTACAACACTTTTAGTTTAAAGATCTTAGTTGGCCTTTATTCATGATTTCAGAATCAATCAATACTTCATGCTGTAAAATGTAATGAGTGTTTCAATGAACTGGGCAAAGGAGGTTGGCTCTACAGACTGATAGGGCTGAGGAAATCAGAAAGAGAGAACAAAAATTAGATTATCATTTCAGAGTTACGTTTCTTATAAAAGTTAAAGCCATGGACTTCCTTATCATGTCCACTAAATCTGGCCTCTTTGGGAATTTCGCTATTATTTCTCTTCTCTTCTGATTTCCTGGAAAGTCATGTAAATAGCTTAGTTGTGGAGTGACTGCAGTGTGGTTCAGTCTGCGGGACCTAGCATAGGAGCTGAGACCAAACCAGCAGATGCTTATAAATTTTATTTAACAGAGTCTTTGTCAGAATAAAGAAGATCTTTACTCTTAATTTTCCTGAAGATAAAAAAGTCACTATCTGTCACCATGCCATTTCCTTGGCCCTTTTGCCTCTTTTGCTCTCCTTACTGCTGATGCTACAGTGGCTATTTTGGACAGAGTCTTTGCTCCTCTAAGCCTTTTCCTGAGAAGGGTAGCTCTCCTAGAATTCTGGAGAATAAAATGCTTCATTTCAATATGTAAATTTTTTGTTTATATTCTCCCCTTTTCCATGGGGTAGGAAAAACTTTATTCTTTTAGGTTCAGTGCCTAGAGACCTGTGAGTTAGAATGTAAATGACAGATTAGCAGGAGAAAAGTTGTACGGTTTTTATTAATATTAATATGCAAGGTAGCTAACAAAAATGAGAAACTCAGGAAAGTAGTTAAGGTTTTATATACCATTTTAACAAAGGAAAGGAAGGTTGGGCTTGAAGGGATGATAAATTGTGGGGAAGTGACTAGGGATGTGAAGGAAAAGAATGGAAGGTAGGGCTATTTTGGTAAGATTTGTTTGTGCTGTGTCATCTTGGGAGCTGCTCACCATCTTCTCCTAACTGGTGATAATAGTTGCTCTCCTCTTGCTGGTACAGAGAGAAAGAAACCTTCACAGAAGGGAAATTTCTTCCCCTCTTATAAGCAGATAAGGGAAGGCAAAGAATACTTGTTGATTCTCAATTGTCTTTAGCTCCAAATCTTTGTGCTAAATTAGAATGTTTTGGAATATACTATCCTCATCATTTTTATCCACAAAAGATTGAAGGCGGCATTTAAAGATGCAATTTAATAATGAGAAATATGAAAGTAAAGGAAATTATGGCTCAAAAAGTCAGATATAGCCAATCATGACACTAGTGCTCAGATTAGAGGTGGGCCGTGAATGTCTTTGAACTTTCTAACAGTCAGCACAGAAATGCACATACCTCTCCCTTGTGTGATCTTTGTACCGGTGATATAAAAAAAGCCATTTGCTCAAAAGAGTTAACTGTTGCTGAAAATGGAGTAGCTTCTAGAGATTCCCTTGCAGATAATACTTTCTAATGTAATGAGTAGTATCTCTAGCAATGGAGTAAATATGCAATGTGGAAGAGTAGATAGAAAACTACTAACAAGTATTTATTGAGTATCTTCTGTATATGTGGTCATGAGCCACACAGACGCAACCTGTGTCTTTAAGGGGCAGATGATAGGGAGAAACTGATAATAAGTAAGCAAGAATGTCAGGTGATGAGAAAATGCAACAGGTGACAGGAAGAAAATAAACAGGGAGTCATGAGATGGAACAGGTGGCCTCTTCAAGTGGACGGTCAGGCAGAGTCTTGCTGGGGAGATGATATTGAAGTTGAGGACTAAAGGTTCTGAGGTAGGGAAGAATGTCGCTCATTTGAGAAATTGAAAAGCCGCCAGCATGGTTAGAGCAAACCTATACATCAAATCATAGGAAGTCTGCACCTGGGGAAAGAAAAAAGATTACCCTTTGACTACTCTGTGTGAGTTCAGTTTCATGGCTAAGATTTGGGGGGGGGGGTTTGTTTGTTTTTTAAGGTTTTTTTTTTTTTAAATTCTTAGGGATTCATTGAGGGTACAAAGAATTAAGTTACACAGATGGTGGTTGTTAGGTAAAGTCCCTCTTGTAATTGTGTCCCACGCCCAAGAGGTGTGCCATACACTGTGACCCTTCCATTCCCTTCCCTCCTCCCCTTTCCTTGTTCTCCGCTCCCTCATTCTCCTACCCCACCCCATGTATTAGATCATTTTTTGCCTTCGTGTTAGAATTAAGTACACTGGATTCTTGCTTCTCCATTCTTGTGATGCTTTACTACAAAGAATGTGTCCCACCTCAAGCCAGGTTAATACAAAAGATGTAAAGCCTCCATCTTTTTAATGGCTGCATAGTATTCCCTGATATACACAGCTAAGATCTGAATGCTGTATGGGACAGATTGCCTCATCTCTGAGTTGAGGCAAAGTGATATAGGGGACATAATGATAGGGTTGGGACAAGAGTCTTCAGAAAATTTTCACTTCTTACCTACAAATAATGAGGCTATGGTAGTTTTAACCTAAACAATCTGTGAAGCACTAGTAACCCCCAAACTTCCAACAAAGCAATCAAACCAAAAGTGATTCTCAATAACATGTCTTAGAAATTCTTAGCAAACCTTCCAAATGTAATTGCAAAATAAACACATTGTTAGTTGACCTACATCACTTTGTGAAATAGATTTTTTTTTTTTTTTGCAGTTTTTGGCCAGGGCTGGTTTGAACCCATATACCTCTGGCATATGGGGCCGGCGCCCTACTCCTTTAGCCACAACCACCACCCTGTGAAATAGTTTTTTTAACGTCTTCTCTTGGTCAAACTGGGAGTGGCTCGTTGAGGGTGTGCTTGTCTTTTCTCAGCATCACAGGCTCCCTATGCATAGACTGCCTTTTTCTTTTTCTCTTCCAAATGAACTTGGATTAATATATACATTTCTCCCACTTAGCCCCTGCCCTGAAGATACCCACAGGGTCTACAGTCTTGGACAATTCCTTGTTAGGTGGATGGAAGGGTGGAACTAACCCCAGATATTTGATAAACACTCTTGTTTTATCCATATTTGAAAGATTGTAATTCTGTGATCTCCTCTTCCAAGTAGTCACGATCCCCCTGGATTGCCACTTGGAAACTGGAGAAGAAATTATTTTAAAAGTCAATAGAGTTTTTAGTCCATCCTATACTAAGTAATCAATCTGTGTTCAGAAGTTATAGGTATCAATTTATGAAAAATCAGTGTATGTCCCTGAACCTTTTTCTTCAGGACTTTTTTTTGTTTGTTTGTCTGCTTTGAATTTTACTTTCAACAGGCTTTTAGTCACCTTAGTTTGAGGGCTTTTTAAAAATTTTCTTTTTTTTTCTTTTCTTTCTTTACTGAGTCTCTTGCCTCAGCCTCCCAAGAAGCTGGGACTACTGGCACCTGCTGCAACACCCGGCTTTTTTTGGTAGACAGGGTCTCACTCTGGCTCACCATGGCTCAGGCTGGTCTCCAACCTCTGAGCTCAGGGCAGTCTATCCACCTCGGCCTCCCAGAGTGCTAGGATTATAAGCCTGAGCCACCATGCCTGACCTTTCTTGAGGATTTTTCCAAGAGCATTTTACTATCCCTCTTCTTAGAAATAATATTTTTTGGCCAGGCATGGTAGCTCATGCCTGTAATTGAAGCAGTCTGTGAGGCTGAGGCAAAAGGATTGCTTGAGCTCAGGAGCAAGGCCTCATCTCTACTAAAAATAGAAAAATTAGCCAGACAACATGGCAGGCACTTATAGTCCCAACTACTCAGGCCAAGACAGGATGATCTCTTGAACCCAGGAGTTTAAAGTTACTGTGAACTAGGCTGATACCATGGCACTCTGTTTCAGAAAAAATATATAGTATTTTTTAATACTAGCAATGAAATAATGATTAAGCATTAACTACATGTGAGCTACTATGCTAAGCACTTTAGATGTGTTATTTTACTTATTTATTTTTAAGAGACAGGGTCTCTCTCTGTCACCCAGGAGGGCAGTGGTGCAATTATAATTTATAGCTCAGTGCAGCCACAAACTCTTGGGCTCAAGTGATCCTCAAGCTGGGACCACAGGTGTGTGCCACCATACCTGTTTAATTTTTTATTTTTTGTGGAGATGAGATCTAGCTAAGTTTCCTGTGCTGGTCTCCAACACCTAGCCTCAAGCGATTCGCCCACCTTTGTCCACCAAAGTGCTAGAATTGCAGACATGAGCCACAGGTGTCTAGTCTGCATGTATTATTTTATTGAGTTTATACCCCAGATCTATGAGTAATGTCCTGTTGATATGCTCCTTGTTTGGGGTGGGGAAACTGAGATTTAGAAAATTTAAGTACTATGTCTACAATTACACAGAAAGTCATTTCAGCCATGATTCAAACCCAGGCAGTCTGGTTCCGGAGCCTGCTTTCTTGATCGTCACATGGCTTTTAATCAATAGAAATATATCAGAATGTTTTAAAACTATAACTGAGAAAATGACAAAAAAAAAAAAAAGAAATATGTAACATGATGTCTGGTTCTAGGCACTGAGAATAGAAAAATAGCTATGTGGACCCCATCTCAGTAGCTCCTGTCAGAGAAGGGCTATGAAGAGGGGATTTTCCTATAGGAAGAAGGGGGAGCTGGATAAGGTCTCAAGAGAGGCCTCACAAAGAGGTTATTGGTGAGCCAAGTTTTAGTGGGTGTGGCCAGGTCCCATAGAGCTGTTCAAGTCTGAAGAGATCTCAGGGAATCTCACAGGTAACCCCTGGACTAGCACACCCTGGGAGTACCTTAGAAATACTAACTCTCAGACCCACCCAGACCTTTGGAATCAGAAACCTTGAAATCTGCCTTTTCCCCCCAAGTCTTTACAAGAGATCCCTAGGTATGTTCAAACTTGAAAACAACTACAAGTGCTCAAGTGAGAGAAACTAACTTATTCTGAGAATTAGCATTTCTATTCTTCTGCCTTGGAACCTAAAAGGAAGTGCAATTGAAAATATATTATTTTTAGTTTTTTAATTAATGCCTAATAGTTATACATATTTGGGGCACATATGATATTTTGATGCATGCGTATAATGAGGAACGAGTAGGTAAAGCTAATTGGGATCTCTATCATCTCAAATATTTGTC
The DNA here is from genome assembly GCA_963574575.1 of Galagoides demidoff. NCBI lineage: Eukaryota > Metazoa > Chordata > Mammalia > Primates > Galagidae > Galagoides > Galagoides demidoff. The sequence continues at coordinate 2,980 of CAUYQV010024044.1, read as the reverse complement.
TTTTTTATGTTCTGAATATTTGAATTCTCTTCTAGCTATTTTGAAATATTTAATGAATTGTTAACTATAATTAACCTACTGTACTCTTGAACACGAGATCTTATTTTTTCTGTGTAAGTTTATTTTTGTACCCATCCATCCACCTTTTTATCTCTCCTTCTCCCTTCCCCTTCCCATCCTCTGCTAACGACCCAGCTACTCTCTAGTTCTGTGAGATCCACTTTTTTTTAAAGATCCCTTATGTAAAGGAGAACATGCAAAATTTGTCTTTTTGTGCCTGGCTCATTTAACTTAATATAATGACCTCCAATTCCATCCATGTTGCTGCAAATGACAGGATTCTATTCTTTTTTATGGCTGAATAATGTATCATAATGTTGTGTGTAACTACTGTATTTTCTTTATCAATTCATCTGTTGACAAGTACTTCGCTTGATTCTCTTTCTTGGCTCTTGTGAATAATGTTCCAGTAAACATAAGAATGTGGGTATCTCTTCAATATGTTGATCTTCTTTCTTTTGAATATCTCCCCAGCATTTTAGTTTTCTTATATAAGAATGTAGTAGACTCTGTGTATAGCAAGATTTAACATTTCACTTTCATTCTTTAGCTCTTTATTCCATAGTTGAGTTCCTTCCCAATTAGACTCTCATTCCTGAGAGACTGAATATTATCATAGTTAAACAATGATAGCTCATTATTTAAAGCCTAGGGTAAAACCAGACCTTTCACAACTACAGTAAATCTGTATTGATAATTGTTTCAGTGATGGCAACAGCAACTTTTCTAGTCATTATCAATGATGTCCATTGAGTTGTCTCAGCATTTTAAAAAAAGTTTGAAATGGAATTCTAGAGGCCTCTGGTTTATGCTTATCCTAACAATTAGGTTGCATGCATCAAATCCTATTACAGCAAAAGCTAAGGGACTGTCCAGATTCATCTGTTACACTGACATGTGACCAAACAAGGGATTACTTAAAATAATATTGTTTTATTATATGAACATTAACATATGAATACAGATCAGCTATTCGCCATGTTTCAGAGGTTATTTACACTGCTTCTCAGGTCATTAAAAAATAAAATATACTAGCAATCCTGGGGCATTTAAAATACGGCATTATAAATGTACAAAAAAATTGATATTTCAACTTAAATTCTTATTTCTTTTCTATGTAATCTCTTGCGTTTTCTCTTGTTATGTTATGTTATTTGATATCAGAATAACATAATCTGTTGATTCTATACAACTGCTTTAGGGCAGCACATCAGTCCCACTCTCCTTTTTGCCGTTTCTATTATTGCTTTTATCACAATTTCATTTTAATTTCTTTGTTTACCTGTCAGCCTGTCCCTTATTAAACTGTGAGGATAAAATGTCTTATTTGTCGTTGTATCTCCTGTTCCTGGGACTATCAGCATAGTTTTTTTTAATAAAAATATTATATGTACAACCAGCTCAATTATTAAAGTTAAATCATATACAATATTGTTTATTTAATAAACATTTATTAAGCACAAATTTTGTATTAGGACTATTAAACCATGTTAGGAAGTTTGTTCTAAGCACAGGTCTGGAATTATCTGTTTACCTAGGGAACTTTGAAATTAGTTCCCACTTCTAGTTTCTATCCCTGGTGTTCTAATACTGGAGGGTAAAGCTGGAGACATGGGAAGATATCTTTTTAAAAGCTCCCCTAATTGCTAAATGTGATGGCTCATGACTGTGATTCTAGCCCTCTGGGAGGCTCAGGAGGGAGAATCACTTGAGCTCGGGAGTTCTAGACCAGTTTGAGAAAGAGCCAAACCCCACCTCTACTGAAAATAGAAGAAGAAAAAAAAAGCTCCCAGGATAATGCTAATGTGCTCTCAGGGTTCAGAGATAAAGAGATTGTCCTTTTCCTAGACTAGGTATGTCTTCCTCTTCCTTATCTTGGTCTCTATTATTTTTATCTCTATTTCAATTTAAAAAAACAGGAGGTTAAGTGGCTTATTTCATGCTTAAAGAAGTAGAAGGCACTTCAACTTAGATTATCTTATGTACTCTTACAATAACTCTGTGAAGTAAACATTATTGCCCCCTTTTTTCCATTGAGTATTGAAGGTTATAAAAACTTAAACAATGTCACACAACTAGTTAATGGTAGAGTATGGGTTGAAGGCAGAGCTCTGTAACTCCAGACCTCATGTTCTCTTCCCGTGATATAGCCAGTGTTAAAGGAAAAACTATTCAGGACACTTATTAAAAGATGGTAAGGCAAACTTTATTTAAGGGAGGCTGTGACAGTAGGTACAGGGTCCACTGCTATGGGGTCTAGCAGTTGGCAAGACAAATTGGATTTAACTCTGACTCCAACAAGGACAAGTGGGGATTTATAATCAAGGAAGAGGGTGCATCAGCAAATGGATAATTTCTAAGAGAAAATTTTAAGGATGAGGGTTTTCTTGCTAAACTAATATGATAGGATTCTTGCTGGAGGAAGGCCAAGGTGGTAAGATATTCAGGATGGTCAGATAACAAGGGTGGATGATTTTCTAGCAGGATTCTTGAGCAAAGTGGTTTCTATGGGAACAGGGAGGGAAACCCAGGGTTGGCCTAATCACAAAGAACGCAGAGGAGGCTGACTAAAGTATTGGTCGAAGGAGTTTATAACCAGCTATAATATAAAACCAAAGTTAATTGTTTTAATGCATTATACCAATTGCATATTTGTTCCAATAAAAACAGAAAAAATGCAAACAAATTAATTGTCTTATAAAAAAGCTAAAATGCTCTCTGAAAAAAATTAAGTTGATTTTTATGTATGTGACCTTTCTTTTTCTTTTTTTTTTTTTTTTTTGAGACGGAGCCTCAAGCTATCCCCCTGGGTAGAGTGCCATGGCATCACAGTTCACAGCAACCTCCAACTCCTGGGCTCAAGCGAGTCTCCTGCCTCAGCCTCCCAAGTAGCTGGGACTACAGGTGCCTGCCACAACGC